>VDFB02110736.1:0-39593 GCA_007258455.2 Sequoia sempervirens | reverse complement strand
ACCCCCTGTGCTAGGAGATAACACCTGGTCCCACAACAACAACAAGAAGAAAACCACAACTGACATAACAAGGCTAAATAGAGAACAACTGACATTACAACAAAACACATCACAAAAGAACATACATTCCTTTCAAAGGACATCACACACCAAAGGGAGAAAACAAATGAGTGAATACTAGTCTATAGAGGGAAGAGTTTCATTGCATGGTCCTAACATGGGTTACCCTATCAATCTATCACTAGCCACTAGCCCCCATCTATGGTTACCCTAGCAATCTCTCACTATTTGTCAGCCCCATAGGGTGACACATGTGGAACCAATCTTCCTTTTGTGAGGACAAGGAAGTTGGTCTTGCCAACCAGGCCTTCTCAACCCATCCTTAACCTAAACGAGCACTACAGGCATCAGTGAGGCATTCACTTATCTTGATTAATGTGTAGACTAGCCAACCCTCCCTAATTCATTTTAAGTTATCACTGAGTTAAGAAAATTCCACATGGGTTACTGTGGCACCACTTTGTGTATCAACCCCCATTGAGAACCGCTCCCCGTACTAGTAGCTAGGAGACTCAACCAATCCAATAGGGTAAAGCCATCATGCATAAAATGAAAACCACAAAAGTACACATCTCGAGCAAGGCATGGACCATCTCGCTCTCAACACAACTGTAATACATATAAAGAGTGCAAGGCTAAAGACCCTCATCCACACTTCACAAGCACAATATTACTCACTTCAAGGATCAAACACAATGGTGCATCCAATATCATTGCAATCAATAATATATATTTCCCCAAACCTCTGGAAGACTTCCAAATCCATGAAAAACATAAAGGACACCCATAAAGGACATTCACTACCAAAATCCCATCTTACAAGAATTTGCACAATAAGACATAAACTCAGAACAATTATAAATTAAAGGGTCTACAAATCATCTAATACAAAATATGAGAGGATTATTGCTCCAAGGATCGTGAATTTCATTTCTTTAAATCAATTCCACAGTGGTCTAAACATAAGCTCATATAATGCATTATTCTTTTATCATGTATTATTTCCAATTTCATCATCCAATACAGTAATTCACTCATGGAAAGGCAGAAAAATACTTTCCTATTATTAAAATAAAACACAACAATCTGAGTATATTATATTTATTTATTTATTTATATTTATATATTTATATATTTATATATTTATATATTTATATATTTATATACATATCCATTTATATTATTAAGGAAAAATTCATATTCCAATAAACCTAGAGAATATACCATGACCACTGTATTCATACAGATAAGAACATACCAAAATCAACATACATAATTATATATATACAAGATCACATTGCTACAAATTATTAGATTTTTAATATATATATATATATATTTGTTTAAAAAATGGAATACACACTAATACATGGACATAACGGATTGCATGGAGAACTCGATTTTTTCTTTAAACATTAATTTTGTTGATCAGTAATGGAAGTAAACTCCTAACACAAGCAGTGTCGATTATAAATACCACAAGTTATCGACTAAAGTTAAAAGGATAGTTCAATATCACTACAGAATGCAAGGTATACTCCTCAATAACCAAGAGAATTAAGCACCTTTATACAATGCCAAACCATGCATGTCGAATCCAAGTATATATCACTTTCAGCAAAGAATATAATTAAGGCTTTGCATTCCAAATATGAGCAAAATCCATCAAATTTTACAGATTTGTAGTCTACTGAAATGTATAAAATGAAACCAATCTCTAAGATCTAATATACCCATCAAATCCCATATGCAGAGAAAATATTTGGAAGGATTGTCAAATACAACCCAATGTATTACATAGAATCGAATTGATATTGTTGAACATTATGGAAAACACATACATATATAATTTGAAACACATTATAGTATTGTTAAATCAACAAATACTCTCGAATCACTTTATAAACAAGGAAATCAATATATTTTGATTTCTTTAACCTTCTAGATGGCAAGCAACATGTCGATTACCATGATTAATTTACATGGAAAATTAAATAAGGATAGTATGCCTTCTTGCAGAGCTCAAAACACAAGGCTGAAGTTTAGTAAACATTCTATTAAACTAAATTTTAGCAGCAACAAATGTTGTACAAGAAACAGTAATAAGTAAGGAGTCAACCATGACCCAAGCAAGGGCATGTCAAACTTTTAAAAAAAGTAAGATTATAGCATGAAGAACAATAGCAGTTGCCAGTAAAATCTTTAGTACACATCAAAATAGCTAAATAAACAAGGGTGATGCCTGGAAGGATGGATAGTGATTTTAATTTCAATGACAAATCTAATAGTAGGCATCAAGTTGTATGACAGGATGCATCAAACAAACAATCTCTAGGGCGAAGGCTTCAGAGGTAAAATGAAAACAAAATGAAACCAAGTATATAAGATTCAAAGCAAAGAGGGGTGCCTATGTTCATGACTGCAAGTTCCTCAAATGGAAACATCTCAAAGAACTTGGAGGTTACGAAAGGTACAAATTGGATTTGTTGAAAAGGTCTCAAAAGCTTTCCAACAAATGCATTTTGACAGAATAAGAGAACAAATCATTGTATTGCAAAAATTTAATAATAGTTAAAGTTCTAATTATAGATAAACTTCCCAAACAATGAATTCACTAAATTGCACAACACAGAATTTGACAAGAAACTGCTTAATTTCAAACAGCAAATGAGTTTGAAACATTAATTCCAAATAGAGAAGGAGATTACAAGAAAATGGAACCTAAAATAACTTGATTGCCTAAGCTAAAAATTATTGTCGGGTCTGAATTCCAAGCTACAGCTTCAATTTCTCCAAAATCCCTCAACAAACTCTGCAGAATCACCAATTCCCAAATCCCCCCAAAAAACCAGAAAGAAAGCTTTCAAGAACCAAGAAATTATTCACGGGAAGAAAACAAGATTAGTTTCCAGGATAGTTGCAAAAGCCCCCTTTCTTTAGCAATTTAACTAATTTATTTACTATTCCATAATGTTGTTGTTGCATGCTCTTTCATTACTTTAATTATTTTATTTAATTTTCCCCTCCATTGATAACTGCCACTCTTCAATATATATTTATTTATAAAAACATATCCTTGTTTTATTTTACACTTAATTAACCAGCCTTACAATATTTAATTTATTAATTTTAACTTTAACTTTTAATTCTATTTTCACCTCACATTAATTAATATAATTATTTTATTAATACCACAATTATATAAAATATTTTATTTTAATTGTCACAATGCCTTTTAATTCCAATAATCTGTATTTAAATATAATATTCAATCAAAGCACTAATCAAGCAAACAACTTGAATAAACAGAATATCAAATAGTACCTAACCTCACCGTGAAACAGAAGACAATACAACAACAACAACCAACTAGAACTGACCTCACAAACAGGGTATGACAAAAGGATACTCATCCTCACCAAGGATGATGGCTCAACATAGGGGACCAGATGCTATCTCCATTGGGTTTAAGGCATGCTCAAACCTGGCAATTTAGGTGGAGTCGATGCCTGGTACCTGCAACCTGGAACAAACCACACCATCAAGCATGTACATAGTCAAACAGTCAAACACATTGTGAAAGGAAAGTCACAGTGTTGCAAGGCACTCACAAGTGAGTGGTGCGACATTGTTCCCCTTCACCAAATTGCATCAATGCACAATAATCAGATGTTAATCAATATGATATGAGTAATCATCAGATAATCACATGATGCATGTAATAAGATTAATCCACACAATCAATTAAATCAATCTACTAAGCATGGCATAAGCATAAGCATAAACATCAGTGATAAAAGTATCATCAACTATCATCATAACTGTGAATCAAAATATCATAATGTCCAAATACAAATAAGTAACTGTCAGTGATAGAAAGCAAATTGAGGGGCACTACAAACATGGTTATTTATCCTTCCCTCTCATTCAACCTCTATGTTATAGAAATATTGGTCTACATATCTATGTAAGAATGCTTTTGGGTAGAGACGATTGGTATGGTTTCACTGCCAATTTAGGGCATCCTTATCTCCTTGTTTGTTTAGGAATAGTGTGAAGGTTGTCTCAAGACATAATAATGATCTACTATATATGAATCCTCTAAATGTATTGATTATATTTATTTTTCTATAATTTTTTTTTTTTATCTCATATTTTTTAAATTATACATATAGATTAACAATTTTTCTTATAAATTTTGAATTTAATATATTTTCTCATATATGGGAAGTGTAGTGTAGGAAATTGTATACCTTTACAATTTCACACTATATTTGGGTCCCTTAATTTAATGGACTTAATTAAGCTTCTAATTTATCAATTTATGCCTTCCAAAGCCTTATTCTTACAATTTTCCAAAAGGGGAACCAACATTAAATAAATGCATTTAATAATTAAATTTCCTTGGAGCATGTGTGTCCTAGAATTTTAGGCCAAGACCCATTCGCCCATGGGAAAATGGGTCCCCCTTTATGAGCTAGGACCCAAATTAAAAAATATTTTTAGTGGCATTTTAATGATCAAAATTTAAATTGTAAGTGTCAGCTTTTGTAATCTAATTTTTGAGAAATTCAATAAACACCTATAAATACATAATATTTTTATCATTTGAAGTCTAACATTTAAGCAACAACTTTTGAAGAGAAAATGTTATTGTCAAGAGTATTCAAGAGCAACATTATAAGTCATGTATAGCAACAATCAATATCCTAATATCATGTCAAATTTTATGTGTGTTCATGTTGTCTTATGAAGGCTAATAAGTGTTGTAGGTCTCCATGCATTCAAGCAATCAAGAAAATATATCAAGCAAGATCCAATTCCCTTGAAGTGATATGTATGACTTCAATCCTTCAAGGAAGCCATTGTAGGGTGGTGAGTTGCAGCAAGTTATTCATCCATCATTTCCTTCTTTTCCATTAAGGTTTTTTATCATTGAAATTTCCATTGTGAAAGTGGGAACACTATTCATGGGGTTTGACTGAGGAAAACCCCTATATGGAACAAAAATCTTTCCCTCTTTGTGTATGTGTATATTATAGGTCGAAGAAGGATTGAAGAGATCTTAAGAGCAATTTTTCATTGTTGGATATGTTGTCATCATTCTTATCGACCTATGAAAACTAAGTTGCAGAATTCATTTCTGACATTCTGAAAAATTTGTAGGTGGAAAATAACATCTTAGATCTAGCACCAGATGACTATAAAAAGTATTTTTGAAATCCCTAACAAATACCCATTTTCCTAGGGGAAAATTAGTCCCTTTGCACATGCCAAAATAAACTTTTGGTGACAAGTATGTACTCTATAATATCTCCCATGTATCTACCTGCAAAATGTTGGTACAATCTTTTTATCTTCAAGAATCTGCATTTGATGTATTGGGTCATATAGTTCAATTAGTTTCATCATTTCAAATCATTTCTAGATCATTCTTAATCATTCTTAGGCCCTAAAGAATCCACCAACCCAAGTCTGATTGACTCACCATTAAGGTTGAAATTCAATCTTTTGGCTTTGTGATTGGTATTCTAATGAAATCTTGGAAAAGGCCCCTAATATCCTAGGTTATTTGGATTTAGGAACTAGGACCCCCCTTTTCACCCATTTCAGATAGATGTGGTCCTTATGAAATACATATGTTATAATCTATTTTTAACTTTAAGTAATCAAACATCAATTCAAAAATAATAGAAATGGGAAGGAAATATTTTTTTTAGGCAAAAGGCATATATGCCTATATATTATATTATATTTAGATATAAAAGTTTATATAAAAGTGCCAAGCATGGAATGAAGCTCAAATATCCCAACTGGTTTGATTTTCATCACAACATTTCTAACTACCCAGCCCAAAATACATAATGTTTCCAATAACCCCTTTACAAGATAATTACTGTATACTAGATTTTATGCTCGAACAATTCTACCACCCTATGCATAACATAAAACATTTTCTACTACATGGACAGTAGAAACCAAAATTTGCAGTTTGAAGTCTTTAATTTCCCCTTTGGGGAAATTGAATGGATTTTTCATCTTGCTCCTCTTGAGCCATCACAAGCACCTGATTTGTTGTCACTACTTGTGAGTGCACCATGATGTTGATATTTGAGACATGGTGTTTCCCACTATTTATCCTTCGAACCAGAGGTGGAACAATGACTTGAAGCCCTTGTGGACATTCATGAGACTTCATGAAAGAGATGGCATGAAACACTTTTTTGAACCGCTCAACTTCTACTCTTCCCAGTTCAAAATGATGCCTACCAAGAGCAATATTCAAATAGCTAGAAGAATCCCTGAGGATTGACAATTTCATGCCCTCATATGCATCTATGTATCTTTGTTTTTCAATAGCTAGTATCGAGGGAATAACCCCCCAATGAAACCATCACCCTAGGTAAAGTCATAAGCTTGGACAAACTTCAACAGGGCATTATCTTGGAGATATACTTCATTAACTACCTTGTTTGCAATACCCTATTGATGTCTTATGAAAGTTTTGGATTAAATCTAGCAAATTGGAGAGAAAGATGGATAGAATATTTGTAGGAAATATTATACATTGGGAGTCTGTATGAAAAATATCATCTCTAATTATTGATTTAATGCAGCCAAGTATAGATGGATAATTTACCTTGAACATTTGTTGTAGTTCCTCCTTTTCAATGCAACCTGAGAAAGGTAATTCCCATGCCCAAACTACAACTGGCACATGGTAATTTATCGATTTGTATTCCATAACTAATAGCAGAGACAATTGAATACCCTAATTCCCTTTGCACGAATAAAGATTGGCACTAAATAAACTCTTGTAGAAACTATAGATGATAGCACCACACCACCCGTTGAAATGGAAACGGACGTTGCCATTGAAGAGAATGACGGGATTGACACAAATCCAAGCCACCAAGAATACACAATGACTACCAAAGCCTCTCCTCAAACCCTTGTTAATAGCAAATAAGTTTAAGCAAACACAAATTTAAGGGATTTGTTGCAAATCACACTTCCCAATTTTACCTTGGAAATGATCGAACGAGAAGAGGCACACTTGATATTTTAACTCAAGTGACCTTAAGTAGCTGGAATAGTCCTTTAAAATGAATATGTTCCTGCCATAATGACTCTGCATATGCCACCTCAAAGCATAATTCCAGCCAAGTAATTATGATTATCCAAGTAAATCTTAGCAATGAATCCAAACCCTACTTTAGAATGTGTGCACTCATGTGAAACAAATACACCCAGGTGATATTTTATGAGAGAGCCTTTACATATTATTATTACCCATTGTACCTACAAGATAGAAGAGACATTAGAAAATTTAATGTTTCAATGGTGCATTTTAAATTATGTATATGATACTTTGGTGGCACGAGTGAATCTTTCACACAATGTTTGCTACCCTTCCCCTACTTTAGATACATCCTTGAACTCAGAAAAATATTCATTTCAACCCAAGGTGTTGCATATATGTATTTCTCATGACAAACTTGAAAGGAGCAGACCAACCCTTCATCAAAAAATGAGCAAGCAGAGCTGACTATAACTAGATTGACATGGAACACTCTTAGGTATTACTTTAACACCATATTTCAAACTATAATGGGCTTGTATGAACATAGTTGGCTTTACTTCAAGGCCATTGCCTCTTGTATAGCTAATTCTGCTAATCTTGGGAAAGTTTTTAATTAGCTTTCATCATTGAAAATTCTTATTTCATGACCATCACATCCCAAACCTACTAGAAAATCTGCCAGTCTATTACCTTCCCTATACGTATGAGATATTGTGAAATCCTAAAAATTGTCTAGCAATAACCATGCTTTTTGCAAGATATAGCCTGAATTCCACTTATGTACCCTTCTTTCTCTACAAGCATTTATAATTATTAGTGAGTCCCCTTCCACATGCAATTTTGATATCCTTAGTTTCGATGCAATCTCCAAACCTAACATAAGTGATTTTGCTTCTACAATATTATTAGTGCCTTGTTGAAGACAAACCAAAGATGTTTCCAAAACTATACCTTTTGAATTCCTAATACAAATACCTGCCCCTGAATTGCTCAAATTGCCCCTTGACGCTCCGTCAAAGTTTAATTTTGCAAAGTCTACTTGTGGAGCCTTCCATTTGATTACAAGTTTCTATCAACTTTTTTATTGATGTATTTATGTAAACTTCCATCAAATGGTAATTTAATTCCCTTCCACTTTTTAAGATGGCATCATCCCAATTTGTGAAAAGAGAATTGACCTTTTTTGTTTTTGAACAGTTGCAATTAACCACCTCAGCTATTGCTTTTTCAATCTTCACATTAGTAACCTCAATTGATGACTTAATCTTATGAAAGATTCTCAAATTTCACTCCCACCATATATTCCAAACAACAAGAGCAGGGATCACATGCCAAATACATGCAAAAAATAATGAATGATATAAAATAGGACAACTTTGAAAGAGCTTCCATAGTGTATTTGGCAAGGGAATACACAAATTTAACTTTCTCTTAACAAAATCCCAACATTGCTAAGCAAAATTACACTAAAAAGCAAGTGATTTGTTATTTCTAGTACTTCTTCACACATATAACATTTGAAAGGATCAGCTATCTTTAAATTTGTTAACTGATTGCTTGTCAAAATTCTTTTCTTTAAAGCAATCCAAGCAAAACTTCCAAACTTGGGGAAAAAATTGTTATTCCAACAAAATGAATAAGCTCTTTGAGGTGGCATATTATTCATGTATTGGTTTAAGACTGTGTACCCCACCTTTACTGAATATGCCCCATCTTTTGATGCAGCCCAAATAACTTTGTTTGGCTTTGTTGAAAGATACACCTATCTTTCTTTAAGTACAACATGCAACTGTTCACACTACTCTACAAATAGCAGACTTCTTGGAGCTCTTTTCCATCTTACTTTCCCTATTAAAGCATCTACAGAATGCTCATAATGTAAAAAAAATTCACCCTAAGCCTCTGATGAGATTGTTCTTACATCCTGCAATTCCATATTTTCTAACATGGGAGGATTCCCATTCCAAGAGTCTATCCAGAACTTTACACTTCTAACATTGTTAACTTCCTATGTGGAGAAATATGTAATGAGTTTCCTACAGTTGAGCAAAAAATTCCACATAGCAGACCCCTTAGGCGGATCAGCAACTATCAAGATTCTTTTCAAGTTCCCATTATCTAGGTATTTCACTTGCATTATCTTGCACCATTTAGCGTTAGGCTTAGAATACATTTGCCATGCAAGTTTGGCCCCAAAAGCTTTGTTCCTGCACTAAATATTTTGTATACCTGCTCCCCCCTGTTTCTTTCCCCTTGCCAAACCTTCTAAAGATACTAAAGGCACTTTCTTATGGTCATCAATATTTCCTTTCCAGAGGAAAGTTCTTATAATTTTCTCAATTTCTAAGATTACTGAATAGGGAGCCTTGAGGATAGCTAGGAAATAATTGGGAATTGATGGTAAAATTGATTTTATTAATAAGATTCTTCTTGATAACGATAACCATCTGGCTTTCCACATCATAATTCTTGATTTCAACCTATCAATTACCTTGTCCCAGTAAGATTCCTTGTTTGAACCCTTAAAGAAAGGGATTCCTAAATAAATACATGGCAATCCAACTTCTTGGAATCCCAATAAGTCCACTATTTTCTCTTTTATTGCATCTTTAGTATTAAAGACATATATTTTGGATTTTGTTGCATTAATATTTTGGCCTGAGGCTGAAGAATACTTGTCTAACACTTCTTTAAGTTGATTAGCTTCAGAAATCGTGGCCCTACCAAAAAGGATGGTATCATCTGCAAATAGAGAGTGTGTGATTACAATATTTGAATTTGCTAACTTAACCCCTTGCCATAAACCTTGATTATGCTTTAGATGAATAAATCTACTTAAAGCTTTTGCCATAATGATAAACAAAAATGGTGACAATGGATCCCCCTGCCTAACCCCTTGTGTTGCACTGAAAAATCCCATAGGACTCCCATTAATGATAATTGCAAACTTTTCCCCTGATAAACATGACATTATCCATCAATGCCATTTTGAAGAGAAGCCAAATTTTGCTAGTACCTTATTGAGGAAGTTCCATTCTACCTTATCGTATGCCTTCATCATGTGTCTAATTTGATAATGAATGAAGGCATATTCAATGTAGAGATTGTGTGAAGAGCTTCATGTGCCACAATTTCTCCCTCAAAAGTCTCCCTCCCCAAAACAATGCCTCCTTGTTCCTGAGAAACAATTTTTGGAATGAGAGGCTGCAACCTTAAATATATTGCCTTAGTAAAAATCTTATATATTGTCTTACACAATGATATAGGTTTGTACTTTGCAAATGTTTTAGACTCTTTTACTTTCAAAAATATTGCAATATTTGTTAAATTAAATTGCTTAAGAATTGACCCCGTTCTCCTCGATTCTCCCAGTGCCCAAAGAAGATCATAACACAAAAAATACCAACATTTTTGAAAAAATAAGGCTGTAAATACATCTGGTCCTGGGGCCTTATTCGGAAAAAAGGAGAAAACTACCTTCTTTACTTCCTCTAAAGTAAAAGGTCTCAATAAACCAGCGTTATCTTCTCCACTTATAAGTGTAGGGATTGCCTCAAGAAGTTCCTCTTCATCAAGCTTGTCCTTTTATCACTTTTATTTTGAGGGGTTGTCAAGAGATCTGAAAAAAACTTAACACCTTCCCTATTGATGTCTTCTTCCTTTTTGAGCCAATTCTCAATTGAAATTTCTTGCACTGCATGAATAGCTTTTGCTAACTTTTTAAAATCTATGCAGAGGAATGGAAAAATTTAGTATTGAGGTACCCTTCTTTTAGCCATAATTCTCGTGACTTTTTCTGCCAATAGATTTCTTCCTTTGCACATAATTCTTCCCAATCCTCTTGCAACTTTTTATGCCTATCATAGAGAGAGGCATATAACCCATTTTGGATTATGAGTTCATG
The DNA here is from genome assembly GCA_007258455.2 of Sequoia sempervirens. Taxonomy (NCBI): domain Eukaryota; kingdom Viridiplantae; phylum Streptophyta; class Pinopsida; order Cupressales; family Cupressaceae; genus Sequoia; species Sequoia sempervirens. The sequence continues at coordinate 28,545 of VDFB02110736.1, read as the reverse complement.
AATTGTTGTAAGCTCTTTAAAAACTAACTCTTTCTATTGAAAAATATTTTGAAAGATCTTTTTATTCCAGCCTATTATGTGTTGCTTCACATGCATTAGCTTTCTACACATCTAAAATATCATTGTACCTTTCTCATATGGCACATTGGTCCACTACTGCCTCAATAATTCCATGAACTGTGGATGCATGAACCACATGCTTTCAAATTTGAAAGATGATTTACCTTTTGGATCAATAATATTTGAAATATTGAGGCATATCACATAATGATTAGATCTTAGATAAGGCAAAATTTTAGAATCTAGCTTATGATGCAATGTGAACCAATTGGAGACACCAAAAACCTGTCCAGCCACTCAGCTATTTGCAAGAATCTCTTCCTTTTATTTGTCCATGTGTATTTTTTGTTAATTGGTATTATGTTTTTCAGTGCATTTGTGAGGATGAACATACTGAAGTCCAACATTACTTTAATTGGTGGAATGATGCCTCCACTATTTTCCTACAAAGAGGCTATTGCATTAAATTCCCCTACCAACACAATCCTCCCATCTCTTGGACCACTTATTTGAAAAGTAATTTCATCCCATAAACCTTTCTTATCCAAAGTTGAAGGCGGACCATATATATTCAACAACCAAAATGCAGGTCAAATTTGGTTACCTCCAAAAGTTGCCAATAGTTCTCATTTCTATATGATTTGACATTTACAACCTTTGGATTCCATAAAGAAACCAATCCACTAGAGGCTCCTTGAGCTGGAGAATGTGTTGACACCCATTTGTCCCATTTCTAAATTGAAGCTTCATATGTTTCAACTGAAAATTTTGTTTCTTGCAAAAGGAAAATATCTACTCCACAAGCATCTATTTGATGCTTGATACGAGCACATTTGTTAGGGGCATTAATTCCCTTGACATTCCAAGATGTGATCTTCATTGCCCTCGAGGAGAGCAACATGATCTCCTCAATCTCTTATTTGAAATAGAATCATAGATTGTTTTTTGCACGCTTGCCTCAATTTATTCTCTTATTTTTGTCAAATTAGATTTCCTACCTCTCTTCCCTATTGATTTCTTTACAATTGGTTGGTATGGAGATTTTGATAATGAAAGAGTCTTGGAAAGATCTAACTCATAACCCAATTGCTCCTTTCCCTGAATACCATCCTCCCCCAGGTTTTCCGATGTCTGTAGTTGTTCATTCCCCTATATTAACAATTGGCACTCCACATATTCCTGCATATTAGATTGATCCTCATGCCATTGCTCTACCCCAACATTAGAGGCATCCCCAAACCTAACAATTTCCATTGCATCTATTTGCTCATCACAATTCCAAATGTCTTCTTCCACAGTAATTTCATCAATGATTTCTGATCCTACTGAAAATAAAATTTCCTCAGCTAAGACTTCTAAATCATCTTTCCCAAATCCCTTTTATGAAATTTGTACAAAGTGCTGCTTACTCCCTTTAAACTCTTTAAAAGAATGAATAATTAATGAGGCAGGATCTACCTCAGTATCAAGTGACAAAGAAGCCAAATATTTCCTTGTACCATGAAACATTAATTTCCTTACTATTTCTCCAACTTGCTATTCTGAGACTTGCGGTAGTGATGGAGAATATAGGCTTAAAGAGGCTCCCAAATGTCTTTGCATCAGAAAATCTATATTCCTTGGCATCTTTAATGCTATGGTAAAAGACTTGTTTGGGTTTAGATTAACTAATAAATCATAACTTTTACCATCCTCTTCTCTTTTCATTTTGCTAGCAATCCTCTGAAATGGGACAACTTCCTTTTCTTGGTTGATTACTGCACTAGAAGCCATTTGAATACCTTGTTCTTTTTTACTATAAGATGACATAGCTGCTTTCTCTTCAAACATACTTTCTTGATGGCACTTATAATGGAATCCATGCTTTGAAGATGATACCACATTCTTGCATGCAATGGTGGTATGTCCAAAAAATTGACATTGTGCACAAGCAGACTCTGAAGTTTCAAAACTAATTTTTTGCATCCATATTGCCAAATTTAGAATTCAATCGAACATGGCCTAGAAACTCCTTCTTTGTATCAATCAATGCACATACTCTTATTTGAAACGAAGGGTTTTTAAAGAAAGAGAGATCATACAAGAGAAAAATTCCTACATGATTTTCTATTATCTCTATTATGTTTAGCTCCCTATCCTCAAGAGGTAAAGCAAACAACTAAAACCAAAAAGGAATATATCTAAAAGAAAAATCCCCAACTTTGAAATTTGGGTGACCAAGTTTGCATGCACAAACCAGATCCTTGGTAGACCTAGGATTTAATCTTGTATAGTACATCCTTATGCAATTTGTTGCTAAATATGACAACAAAAATACCCTTTTCTTCATCTAAGTAAAATACATGTTGAACCCTCTCCCATTCCTCATAAAACAGGTCTTTTAATTTTTCTAAAGCAATAGATAGGTTCCAAAACTTACAAGTTAGGGATTTCTCCCTGAGATCTTTGATTTGTGCTTGCAGCATGTGTTCAGGAAAAGTGATCTTGATCAGATCCCGACTTCCTAGAGGGTTTCCCTTGTTTTCTTCTTGGCCAATGTTGCTATGTTTCTCCTCTTCATCCTTTTTCATTACTTTACGCCTCCATACTTGCTTACACAAATTCCCGGCCTTCGCCGCTTTCTTCTTTTTAAATTTTTTGCCCATTTTACTCCTTCCTTTGGACTGAGGAACGTCATTTTTGTGTACTACAAGAGCCCCTTGTGATGCAGTCGGTTTTGCTGTGTGAACCAAATTTCCCACATCAGCAGATTTTCCTACCTTACCCTCATTTGTCGCCTTTTCCCCTATTCCTTGCTGCTTAGCACTGCAACAAACTGCATGTTGAAGATGAAGAGCCTCCTAAGAATTAAAGTGTTCATTTTTCAGCTGACTTGCTTCATTCTTCCGACCAGCAATCCCATTGCAATGGAGAGGTGCATTGTTTGGATTGAAGGGACCCCTTCTTGCTTGTAAATATCTATCAAACACAGAGTGAATCGATACATGTGGTTCATTTTTGCCCTTAGACGATCGAAGATCTCTTTCACAGTCTTGGTAAAAACGATCCCAAAAAAATGAGCCATTTTGTCTATGCCCTCTTGTTTCTTGATTTTGTCTTTTCATGGGAACATAACTTTCCTCTTCACAGATATCGAAAACCAGTTGCCTTCTTTTGTCTAGGTTCCTAATAGGACGAATCGGCAACCAATTAGGTTTTCTGAACCTATGCCTAATTGGAAACAAATCATTCCCTGCATGTCGCCTTTCCGGGTTGCTAGTGGGACCTTGATAATGATTCCTCCTCCTGTCAACACCTTAGGGACCACAGGGACCTGGAGATTTGAAATTTTCTGTAGCATAGCCGTTGGTCAGCCATTTTTTCCATAGCCGTTGGTCTGCCATTTTCCTCATAACTAATTTTTTTTAGCAAAAAAATTACAAAAAAATATGTTGTTGTGATAAGGAAATTACTAAAATAAAAAATTGTGTATAATTACAAGTTCAAATCCTGCAGGGGGTAAGGTATGTACACCTCATATTGTGGAGCACGAGTTAGGTGCCTCCCTCAGATTTGGGAGTATGAGGAGTCCCATATATACTATAAGCTGTCTGTAGACCCAAAAACAGATTGCCTGGTATTCGTGGACTATAAAATAATAATTATTATTATTATTATTATTGATGACAAATACTTATGATATTTTAATAACTAAGAAAAGAATAAGCTATACTAATTGTTGAACAAGGAATTAAGAGACCAATTTATAATGTTTTAAAAGTATTATCGTAAATTCACATAAATAAAATTCAAGTTTCTAAATTCATATTGCTTGTATTTGATCGACATCTTAAAGCAAGCTTTGTTGATAATCCTTTTTCATAGAGTTGACAAGAATTCCTAGTTTCATTTTTGTTTCAAACAATTCCAATGTTGTTTGAGGCATGCAAACAACATTGATTTCATACTTCCCTTTGAAGGTTGAACGAAGGAAATAAAATTTGCATAGAAAAATCCACCCCATTCTATTGAACTTACAAATAATGTTTCACCCCATCTAAAATCCACACAATTAAAACCTAGAAATCTCCAATCACTCATGATCATGACATTCTTCATCATTACATGCACATGTTCATTAATTACTTGGTGATTAATCTCTACAAATTCAATGCTTGATCTCAAATGCTCATCACTCAATAAAAACCTTGATGTCTTTATAATTATAATTGCTTGCAAAATGGAGACACTATAAAGCTCCTCAACTTGCACATACAGGATAGAAGCAATTACCATAATATCTATTGTGAAGTGGAGGTTTGAATAATTTCCTTGAATTCATTGTAAAGCTAAGCTTCACGTCATGACTATGTGGGATTTTATAAGCCTTTGTCATTGCCCTCCAAACCAATGCTGCCCCAATATCAAATGAAGAGAAGTGTTATTTACACTCTTTCTTGGTTTGTTTTATCATCTTGGAATCCAAAAATAAAAATACTAAACACATTCTTCATTTTCTTGAAGTGAAGATACGAAACTATCTGTAACTAATTCAAACTGGTGGAACATCGCTTGTGGTGGATTTGTGGTGGATTTCATGGCTTGAGGAGTTCTCTATCCCTTATTGGTTGCACTGAGAGCTTAACAACTCCCCTCGCCATCTCTCCAAGCTTATGAAGAAATTGTGCTATTCCTAGTCCATCACATATATTGTAATGCAAACAATAGTCTAAAACAAACCTGCCACAACTGAATTGAATAACCTATATATAATTTATGCTATTATAAAATAAAATCAAAACTTTTCTAATATCATATTAAATAATAAACCCATCCACATAAAGGAACAACAGATTGTGACCAGCGCGCAGCTTTCCTTCACTAGGTTAGGCAAATTCTGAATACAAATAACAAGAGAACAACATATTGTTTAAGCTTTACCAAAAATTTATGATCATCCAAACAACTTGCAATGAACAAGATAGAAAGAAAGAGGCGAGAGGAAAGTTACTTGAAGAACGAGGGGAGGAATGCTCTCACTCTCTGCATCGAGGGGAGTCGTAGAAAGCAGCTGGTGAAATGACGGCTTAAGATAGAAAGCAGCAGTGAACGGAACTCTGTCTGCGCTACATTCCACTTGAAGTTACCCATCGGCAGCGCTTCTCAGACGCCTCCGAATCACGTTTGCTTGGTCGCCCAACGAATGAAAATTGGAGTATTATTATCCACTGGCAGGGCGTCTGAGAAGCGATGACAATGGGAACTTCAAGTGGAGTGTAGCGCAGAGGGAGTTCCGTTCATTGACGTGGAAAATTTTCCTGCATCGTAGCTGGCCAGGAGTGAGTCGGCCTGATTTCCAGCTTTAGGGCAACTCAAACGTGCCTATCGAAGCATCATATAATGCTATCCTATGGGTTTGATTGAGAAATTAACTTTTTAAGTGGTCAAACTATTGAATAGGTATATATTTTGTTTAGTTGACAATTATAGTATCATGATAATTAATTAAATTTTTTATTGAGATAAATTTATATGACCTCATCATTTAGGTGGCAATTGTAATTCTATTACAATCAATATATATTTTTAATGAAATTAATCTAATAAGATCTCATAGTGAGGTGGCAATTATAATACAATGATAGTCAACATATATTTTTTATTCAAATTAATCTTATAAGACCTCATCTTATAAATGACAATTACAACACCATGATAATCAATATATATTTTTAATCAATAGTAATGTTATAAACCTCATCATTTAGTTGACAATTAGTATGATTTTTTTTTTTAAAATTAAAATTATGATTGTTATACAAAGGTAAATAATACATTTTTAATTTTATATCAAAAATATGTGGTATTTTTGGACGATTCACTTAGTAAACCAATAATATTGCACATATATTTGTAAGGTATTAATAAACACTCTTAATTTCACGTCTACACCTCAAATTTATATTTTTAAAACCTCATTTACACACATTAACTAGTATAATTAAAATACATCATTATTTTCATCAAATATCTTATGTGTCTTACATTTTTATATTCCCTTATTATATCTACACTATCAACCAAGGGCACCACTCGCATCTATAATTTGATTTGAATCTAGTTTTGATTTTCATTCCATACATTGAAGTCTCTATTGATACTTTTTATTTGTATTGATAATTACTCTTACGTATAGACCAACAACAACAATGGGAAATCCTAAAAGCATAAGATTTGACTTGCAATATGACCTCCAAGGTTTAGAAGTTGGCTCTTTGTGAAATAGTCAAAGAATAATACTTTAATTTTAATGGAGAAAATAGGAAGTAAAAACTTATAAAAGAATCTATATTAAGGCAATACATTGAATAGTGAATCCTATAATGACAATTAGAATAATGTTTTTTATTCAAATAATACTATCAAATTATGGTAACAAAGAGCACATAGATGCATAATTTTAGACCATTCATAGATATCATTCATTGAAATCAATAAACATAGGCATAATATCAATAACTCTCTTGATAGGAAGAAAACTTAATAGAAAAATATTTTGGCACAATATACCACTTTCTCTTCATTGGTGAACCAAGAAAAAATTACAAAAGTAAAATGCATAGTCTTAGGTATTCAATTGGTTCAAAGAAGCATGCACAAAGGCTAGATGTCTATTCATTCCTTTCTTATTTTTGGATCAATACATTTCTTTTATATTAGTGGCCTCTAGCTTTGCATGATTTTATAGAAGTTAAAAAATAGATGAATTAGCTATATTCTTAGGAAAACTTCAATTACAAAATTTGACCCTTTCAAATGCGTGATGACTAAGATCCCCTTTTTGTTACATGAGCCAAATAACAATGTCTTGGTTGAGGATGCGACCTAGAAATTGTGACTTTACTAAAGTATTATTGTAATAACTCAATTTATTTATCTAAAAATACCACTATTTTTTCAAGCTTTCACTTATTTGTATACTCTTGTACCTTAACCCATACGGGATAAGTATTCATCCAAATTTAAGACAAGCATCCAACCTTACGGTTTAGGCATCTATTCATGTAGAACAAGAATTCATCTATCCATTTGAGGTAGGCATCCACCAAAATGGGGTAGGCATCTATCATAAAATATAGGTGTATGCTCTAGCCAAAGTCTTGGACTCATTGAGACCATCCAGGTCCTGAGTCACTTCCCTGAAGACCAAACTTCCCTCTTGGAAGAGAATTGAGGTCACTGTCATTCAAGGACCGTTATGGAATTTAATATACAAAGGCTTGAATCCTACCTCAGAATTTAGCCTAAATCCTTGAGGAAATAAAACAAATCCATTCAAGATTTAGTGATTTTTTAGTGGTTAATATTCGCCAATTGGCTAATAGTTGAAATTTAGAAGTCCAAATTTGGCTAATAGTTCAAGTTGTAAAGAGACTTGAATCGCCACATTTTTACAAAATCTTATTTTATTCTTATTTAAATCACCAAGGAATTTATTTTATTAAAAAATTAAACTTAAGAATTTTCCACAATATTCGATAAATGATTAGATCATATTCGCCTAAATTTAATATGTTTTTGATTAAATAAGTAGCATTTACAAGGTGTTGTACCCTTCACACAGAAATCCCATAGGGCCAAAAAGAAGCATGTTCAAACCAGAACATGAACTAGGAGGAAAACAAATAGGAGCCACTAGTGCCCAACAAAACAGGCCACAACAAAAACAGTTGACAAATAGTTGTTGAACAGCAAACAAGGACTAGACAACCCTAGAACCTAAGGGGACCAATCTGACTCCCTTAACCCTAGGTCATGAAGAAGTGATAGATTTGGGGAGTCCCTTCTTCCTCTACACAATAGACTAGGAAGACTCAAAATCGAAATCAATCGAGCGAGGCGAGAGGCGCATATCCTCAACAGCCACACCGGGCAAGGAGCCACCATGCAGAGAGGGAGTCGGTGGCGTAGAAGGGAGACAGGAGTGATCAAAGGACCAGCAAAGTCATTCAACGAGGGACGTGCAGGTTTCACCAAAATAGCGATAGCAGATCGAAGCAACAAAGGTTCAACGGAAGGGATAGCTGAAAGAGGACCCTAATAAGACTTAGATACCTTGGGAGAAGCAACCAAGGGAGGGTCGCCCTCCTCGGAGGAACCATCCGATGAGGGAGAACCAACCGTGAGATGGTCTGAGAGAGCATTCTTCCACCACGTAGCTCAGCACCCTTGCGGCGAGCACGAGAGCAACCAGAGGCCAAATGACCAATGGAGAAACACCTCCCGCACCAAAGGGGGAGGCCCTCATAGTCTAGCAGTTGCGTCCAAGGTCTATCAGGAACTCCACCATTAAGACCACATCACCATGGAGAGGTTTGTAGATTCCCAGATCAACTAAAATACGGGCCATCATAGTATGCCCTAGATCCTGTGTCGTAGAGTCCACCTCTAGAAAGCATCCAATGGTGTTGCCAATAGCTTCATAAAAGAATCCTCCCAAAACTGGAGAGGAATATTCGACAGTTGGACCCAAACTGGTCTGGTATTCAGCGGCTCAATAAGAGGATTGAAAGAGCGAGACCAAGGCCTGATGGACATTGAATGAATACCCCACATCCACCCCCTATCCAACACACAGTCCCGCTCCGCAGATGAGGCAAAGGTAGCTAAGAAAAACCCCCTAGCACTAGGATAGAGCTCAATCTTCCCAGAGACAATAGGCTTTCAATATTTTATTTGTGAGAATGATTTACTTAATTTCTAAGTTGAAAATTCTATTATTTAGAAAGTCCCTAACCTCACACTTGAAATCATACGTACTCAAAACCTCCTTCATTCACCGGACTGTCTACATACACTATTTCCAAATGGAACCAAGGAGTATATATGTAGTGTAAGTGGGTATACAACCCTTTCTAGGGTCCATTTCCCTAGATAGTTCTTCATTTGTTGCCACTCAATTAGGTGAAACAGGGATAAAAACCTAATCATTTGAATACCACTTTGCTCCATAGTTTAATATGTAAAACTTAATTAATGCTTATTTTCTAACTTATCAAAAGATATATAAAACTATTGTGTTAATAAGTCAATACTATACAATACTAAATGAATATCAAATAGGAAATGAATCAATTATATTTAAAATAAAATTTGATAACTAAAATAAACTATTGATAATCGTCCAATAGTTAAAAATTGGTATCTAAATAATTCTACATAAGTAATGTTATTAGTTAACGAATTAAACAACTCATTAACCAAATATTTCAAACTATGAATAAGTAAATATTATTAAATTTATTTCCAACATTAACCACTTGTTACTAAGGATTACTAAATCTATGATCATTGCTATTGGATACTAATAGAACCCCTCTAAGGAAAATAGAACTGGAAAAAATCCTAATGAGATCGGTAATGCAACAATTCATCCTTTATCCTCTATTGAACCATTATAGTATATAAATTTAATGAATAAAAATTATAATCATGCAATTACCAACAAATTGTTAGATTAGTATCTTCCAAAATACATGTTTTTCAAATAATTTTCTATCAAAATATGAAATTTTTAAAAGGTAATTTAAACATAATAGCATGGCACAGGTAATTGATGTTCACCCAAACACTCATTGCATCTAGTTTGTCTTCACACCTTTCCTTGGTAACTTTATTCACATTTGTGAGCAAACATACATCTCATCTAATATTATTGTATGCCCATATTTATTTTCCCCTTTGCATATGGTATTGCTTTTGAAGGCTTAATACATTAATTTCTATCACTTGTGTTTCCAAAGCTTTCTTATAGGTCCAATCAGGTATCTGTTCCTCATTTTAAGTTTTGCATGTATGGGTTTCTTATTTTTACCTTAATTGATCTATTTCCATTCCAAACCCAAAGTTAAACTTTTTTTTAACTCAATTGTAATGTGTATCTATAATTTGCACTAAAAATCCATTAGTTTAAATTATTCATGTTTGCAAGCATAATTATTCGTCATTGCAAGCAAACTAAGGTCCAAAATGTTTTGAAATCTAGTTAAGTTATTTTTTGCATCTAGGTTTCCTTGTTCCTTTAGACATACCTCTAATTAAGAGCATGCCACAAGTTTTTTGACTTCCCAACATTCAACCATGTGACATAATTTGTGTTCTTGTCCTAAGATCTTACCACCTATCTCTTCAATATTTCTTGTCTTTCCCCATGAGATTGTAGTACAGTCAATTCATTGATGTGTTTTCATCTAGAGTTAGGCCTAAGTGTTGAGCTCAAACCTAAATGAGTTAAATTGGGATATATATTAAAAGATTACATTTGGGCTCCTTATGAAGCAAATTCCTAGATTTCTAATTCATCTATCCTATTATCAGCATTCGAATCTAGGGGATAATTTACACCAAATTTACTAAATGATTTGCACCTAGGTTCCTACCAACTAATTAATGAGCATTAGTTTAAGCCTCTTAAAAGTTGTCCGATGTCTTCCTTAGAGAATATGAAATCCATACACATGTTCAGCTCAGACCCTAGTCTTTACAACTTGGATTCAATGAGAAATCAAATGCATCCTCAAAGTCTTTTACACCATGATTTTTCAAACTTCACATCCTATCACTATTTCACAACCCCAAAAAAAAAAAAAAAATTCAAGTACATTTTTAACTATGAAAATTTAGAGTTACAAGGTGACATATTTTAGTGTAAATAATGACATTACCAAACTAGTGCGCTTTTATCCTATCTAGGAGAGTCCTATTCATACTAGTCAAGTCTCCACTTAAGGACTTTTTTCTTTTTTTCTCATTTCATATGGTTGAAACACATGCACTCGTCATTTGAGACACATAGTTCATGCACAGTTGACACATACTCAAACACTTGTCACTTGAGCTTAGATGTGTTGCACATTTGAAGGGGGTCAATCGTTCAGTCCTGCCTTCCTCTCTCCTCTACCTCAAGCTTATATATGCAAGGTCTCATTGTACATTTACACATTTGACTTAAAATTTGTTCTTTGCAGAAAATTTATTGGTCCATTTGACCTATTTGGAGGGTTCTATAGTTTATTTTGCAGGGTTTGGAGTTTTTCCCACCTAGTTTTGGCCTGATTTGACCCTAATCAACCACAACTTCAGGTTCTTTCATTAAAGCAAAGCCAACTTTCAAGCTTAGCAAGAGTTTCTGCAAGCAAATATGGTAGTGAGGTTGAAATTTTAACAAGCATCAACTGTTGACCTATTACCGCTGGTCTCTTTTCTTACGGATTTATATTGGCCCTATTCGACCTTGGTTTGGGTGTTTTGGGCCATCCCCATTCCATTCTCCTACATTTGGCATCCTTCATCTGCCATGGAGGAATAAATACCAAAACCTAGCTATAGCACAGAGAAGAGGAGTGATAGGGAGGGGTCGGAGGAATCAATCACAGATTCCTGCTCTAAGGTCTTGCTTGCAAGACCTCCTTGGTGTTTTGCTTCACCACCTTAACCTATAGGTCCCTTCTCATGTTTAGGTACCCCTGGTTCTCCTGGCCAACCCCACTACCATCACCATTCAACCAACCAAGCCAACCTTGGTGCAATACTTCAACTCTTCCTTAGCCCTTAATCTACCCTAAAGGCTAACCTATTCTCAACACTCAATTAGTTCTTGCAGGGGTGTAGAGATGTCTTCAATAACTTCAAGCCATCCTCCTAGGGTTCTTGAAGGTTCACCAAACTCCACCTTTCCATCGCTTTCACCAAACCCTCATCTAGGGTTAAAAAGGCTACTAGCCCATGAGCCCCAATTAGGTCTCCATCTCCGAGAGATCAGGTCTATTATTCTAAGTTCTCCAAAGCACCACCAGGTTTTCCTTGAGATTCTTAGAGCCTATGCCTGCCTCTCAAATATTTCTGGAGTCTTAAACCTCATCCGTCCATACACAGCCATAACCCTCCATTTGGCAATTTAGGCCTTTTAAAAGCCATTCCCTGAGCACACAGCAAACTGTTAGTTTATTCAACCATCAAATGGTCTAATGAAGCCTCCTCCTTCATGCCAAGCCTTTTGCAAGGCATCTATCTGCCTCCCCACACCGTGCCTTGACAGGGAAAGGTCACCCCTGCAAACCAAGTGCTTAGAACTACCTGTCTCTCCTAGCCGGGCACTATCAAGCTTGCCTAGGAGAAGATTTTCTCCATAATTCTTGACTCCTACAGACTCCTAACCCTAACCTATTTACAGACATGGAGCCTAGCCACATTCCCCACAAGTCGTACACTAGGTACAGTGGAAATGTGAGCTAAAACCCCATTTTTCACAGTCTGCCAGTCAGAACAGCCACTAAAGAAAGAACAAAGTAACTACAAGATAGCTTGAAACGAATAACCTAACTATCTATTGTTCCAAACAATGGTTGAAAAACAATTTCACTACATCCTACTCTATTCAAAATGCCATGATCAATCCATTAACATACTAACTCAAGCAAAAACAAAATAGGAAATGCACACTAAAATATCATTGTTTTCTTGATTTCAAAACTAAATACAAGCTCGAATGCTTCCAAACTTGTTTTTCAGGTTGAGGCCCACCTTATAAAGTTTTCAAAAATAGTTAAGCTCTCTCCTAACTACTCCTTGGCCACTTGTGAAGTCCAACAGGCCTTATTTGCAAAACTATAGAGAATCTAACACCTAGAAAGGTCTACTAAGGTCTTTAAACCATCCTTGTAGACAAACCTCAACCTAACAAATGGTCAACATGACCTTAACCAATACAATACCTGATCTCCAATGTCTCTAAGGTGCAAACTCAAAGAGGTAGGAGGAGATTGCTACATTTGGCCTAAACAAAATTTCCAAATCATGACCTTCTAATCAACTTTCCTATGTGAACTATGGGGTGCTCCTGCACCATTCTCCCCTCTCTGCACAAACACTAAGGAATGTGAGGAGAGATTAGTGACACATCAATTCCCTGCTTCTTAAACTGAGCTTCCTCTACCCATGTAGCCTCAAATTCATGTTTGTTCTTCCATTTGATAAGATGCTCCATTTACACCTTATGCCTTGTAGATTTCTTCACTCTTGACTCCAAGATCCTCTCTACTTGTAGCTTGTCTGGAGTAGGTAAGGCTATGTTGCTTACATCCTGGAATATCTCCCTACTATTTTGATCTAAGTCATTGATTGATCCCTTATGCCTGATCAAATCAGCTACATTGAATACTGGTGAAATCCCTAAACCTGCAGGTAACTCCACCTTGTATGCATTTTTCCCATACTTGGCTAACACCTTGCATGGTCCCACTCTTTTCATCTACAATTTGGTTGATGTACCCTTCTACAACCTTGATTTGTTGAGGTGGACCATGACATAGTCTCCTACTGCAAATTGCAAATCTTTTCTTGACAAATCTACCTTATCCTTCAACTTTTGTGTAGCCTCGATGACTGTCTTCTTTACCTGCTCCTGAATCTCCTTCATGGTCTGAGTGAAGTCCTCTGCATGTCCACTCCTATGCTCCATAGCTCCAAGATCTCTGAGCTCACACACACCTCTTGGGTGCATCCCATACACTATTTCAAAAGGACTCTTCCCTGTGGTCCGGTTCACACTGTCATTGTATGCATACTCAGCCTATGATATGACCAAGTCCCATGTCTAACCATACTCCTTGGTTAGGCATCTAATAAGGTTACCTAATACCCTATTAACCACCTCTATTTTCCCATCGATCTGAGGATGGTAAGCTGATCCAAAAGATAGGTTGGTACCTAATTTTCTCCATAGAGTCTTCCAAAAATGACTCATGAATTTCACATCCTTGTCCGATACAATGCTCAAAGGCAACCCATGGATTCTTAAAATTTCCTTGAAGAAAAGGTGAGCAATGTAGCTAGCATCATGTGTGGTCTTGCAAGGGATAAAGTGACATATCTTGTTGAATCTATCTACTACCACATAGACACTATCAAACCCTGTCTTAGTCTTAGGGAGTCCTACCACAAAATCCATGCTAATACATTCCCATGGTCTATTGGGAATGGGTAGAGGTTGATACAAACCTGCATTACTAGCTCCCCCTTTGGCCTTCATACAAACTACACACTGCTCCACATACCTCCTGACATCCCTTGGTAACTTGGGCCAATAGTAAAACCTTTGCACTAGCTCCATTGTCTTGTTGATACCAAAATGACCACTAAGACTACCATTGTGTTTCTCTTGGATAAGGTTCTCTCTCATTGATCCTCTTGGAACACATAACTGATTTCCCTTGAATAACAATCCACTTTGCAATGTATACTCTAAGTATTGGCTATGAAAATGATTCTCAAAGTCAGAACATACCTTGTAGGCCTCCGAGAAGTCTTCATCTTCTCCATAGAGATTCTTGAAACTCTCTATCCCAATGCTCTTTAACTATATCTCCTGCACTGTCAGCAATCTTCTACTTAGTGCATCTGACACCTTGTTCAACTATCCCTTCTTGTGCTTGATGGTAAAAGTGAAAACTTGGAGGTATTCCATCCATTTCAAATGTCTATTGCTCAACTTCTCTTGTGTGTTGATGTAGCTAAGTGTCTGGTTATCAGTGAACACTACAAACTCTTTGGGTAGGAGATAATGCCTCCACTTTCTAAGTGACTGCACTAAAGCATATAGTTCTAGGTCATAGGTAGAGTACTTTGTCTTAGCTTCATTGAGCTTTTCACTAAAGAAATCTATAGTCCTGCCCTCTTGGCTTAGCACTCCTCCTCCTGCAACTCCACTGGCATCACATTCCACATTAAACAACTTGTCAAAGCTAGGTAACAAAAGTATAGGTTGAGTTGCCACTTCTTGTTTCAGTTTCTCAAAACCTTTCTTAGCTTCTTGAGTGCACTTAAACTTTGTCTTTAAGCCACCTTTGATTGTATCTAGGACTGGTGCACATATGCCACTAAAGTTTCTTATAAACTTCCTATAAAATGGAGCCAATCCATGAAAACTTCTTACCTCTGTCCCAGTGGTTGGTGTAGGCCAGTTTAGGATAGCTTCCACCTTGCTTGGATCCATCTTCAATTATCCTTGGGATACTACAAACCCCAAATACACAAGCTCCTGTTTGAAGAACTCACATTTCTCTAGGTTGATGGCTAACTTTTCCTCTTGCAATCTTCTAAGAACCAACTCCACATGCTTTAGGTGTTCTTCTGTTGTCTTACTAAAAATGAGTATATCATCAAGGTATACTACCACAAATATCCCTGTAAAATCTTTGAGCATTTCATTCATGAGCCTCGTGAATGTGCTAGGGGCATTAGAGAGGCCAAATGGCATAACTCTCCACTCATACAACCCATCATTTGTCTTAAAGGTTGTCTTCCACTCATCTCCATCCTTGATTCTGATCTGATGGTATCCACTCTTGAGATCCAACTTGGTAAAATACTGAGCTCCTCCAAGACAATCCATCAAATCCTCTATCCTAGGAATAAGAAACCTATACCTGATTGTGATTCTATTTATAGCTCTAGAATCAGTGCATAACCTCCACTTACCACCATTCTTGGTTGCTAAGACCACTGGTACTACACATGGGCTGATGCTCTTCCTAATCAATCCTTGATCTAACAACTCTTGCACTTGTCTAGCTACCTGTAGATTTTGATCCGGTGTGAGCTTATAAGCTTCCTTGTTTGGCAATGAAGCCCCTTGTATGAATTCAATCTGATGGCTAATGGCTCTCTTTGGAGGTAAGGTTGTTGGTGTTCCATCACTCACTATGTCCTTATACTTCTCAAGCAACTTCTGGACTGCTCCGGGTATGATTGTTTTCTTTGTCTTGTCCTTTTCCTTGGGTTGCACCATGACCACATATCCTTCATCTCCTTGATGTAGGTTGTTAATGAACTCTTTGCCACTACTTAAGAAGACACTAGGGGTCTTTCACTGTCCTTCTTCCTCATCTGATAGTGACTGCAACTTGAATGTCTTTCCATCCTTCTTGAATGAGATAGTATTGGATTTTCCATCATAGATGGCACCTCTGTCATACTGCCATGGTCTGCCCAATAGAAGATGGCATGCATCCATGGGTAATACATCACAAATCAACTTGTCTTTGTACCCTCCAATGGAGAACTCCACCGTTGTCTACTCATTAACAAGAACACTTTGTCCTTTGTTCAACCATGTCACCTTGTAGGGATTAGTCTGGGGTATTTTCTCTAATTTCAACTTCCTTACTGCCTCCTCAAAGATGATGTTATCAGTTGAACCTGAATCCACAATAACCTTGCATACTTTCCCAAGTATTTTGCATCTCACTCTAAATAAGGCTCTTCTCTGTTTTGGCTCTTCCTTGACCGGTTGTCTAATCAAAACTCTACTAAACATCAGAGTCTCCCCCACTTCTGATTCAATGTGACTAACCTCTGGTGATTTGACACTCATAGTGTCCTCTTGTGCATATGCCACTCTCTTCTTAGTATTTGATGAAGATGCTTTCTCCGAGCACTTATAAGCTGGATGACCTACTTGACCACAGTTATAACATTTCATAGTGGCAAAGTATGAGCTACTTCTTCCTGCTCCTCTTCCTCTATTTGAACCTCCTTGAGGTTCTCTACCTCTTCCATAACCTCCTCTAGAAGTTGTTTCACTTCCATGCTCAGTAAGTTTTGACTCTCCCTGATTTCTTTGTTCAGTCCCTCTACCTTGGTATCCACCTCTATGTCCCCTTTGATCTCTGCCTTTTCCTCTGCTCTTAGAAGCCTGTTCTTGTTTCCTCTTGCTTATTTCCTCAATCTTAATAGCCAATTGATAGCATTGGTGTACTGTCTTGGGACTTAGAAGAGTCATCTCCTCGTGAATGTTCCACTTCAAGCCGTTAAGATATCTAGCCACCTTGAGACTTTCATCCTCTGTAACATTAGACCTCATACAAAGTTTTTGAAACTCCTTAGTATAAGAGTTCACATCTTGGTCTCTTTGCCTCAAGCTCTGTCTTTTCTTGTGCAACTGAATTTCATAATCATCTGGCATGTATGCTTCTCTCACTTTTGCAACCATACCTTTCCAAGTAGAAATAGGCTTCTGCCTTCCTTTTCCCTCTCTGTCTGAATGAACTTCCACCATGTCAAGGAAGAACCTCTTAATCTTGATTTGGCTACCTTTACCTTATGTGCTTCAGTGACTCCATCACATTCAAAATGGTTTTCCATTCCCTCTATCCAATCCATGACTAGTTCAGCGTCCATTTTCCCACTAAACAATGGTATGCCTTCAAGTGCTTTTCCACTCAAAGCCTTCAATGCTTTCAAGAAAGGCTCTTCTTGCAAAACAGGGTCAGGTTCAGGGATCTTGTCTTCCTCTACAACCTCTTCTTTCTTCGGTTCCCTTCCTTCCAATTGCACATTACTCAATGCTTGCTCAAGTTGGGCTATTCTATCCCTCTATAGCCTATTGTCTTCCTCATGTCCTTCGACCATCTTGGCCAATTCTACATTTGTCACCATGATGATAGAATCACTAGACTCAACCTCTGACATATATTATTCTATCCCAAATCTTTTGCTTGCTATGATACCAATCTGATAGGGAGGGGTCGGAGGAATCAATCATAGATTTGTGCTCTAAGGTCTTGCTTGCAAGACCTCCTTGGTGTTTTGCTTCACCACCTTAACCTATAGGTCCCTTCTCATGTTTAGGTACCCCTAGTTCTCCTGGCCAACCCCACTACCATCACCATTCAACCAACCAAGCCAACCTTGGTGCAATACTTCAACTCTTCCTTAGCCCTTAATCTACCCTAAAGGCTAACCTATTCTCAACACTTAATTAGTTCTTGCAGGGGTGTAGAGATGTCTTCAATAACTTCAAACCATCCTCCTAGGGTTCTTGAAGGTTCACCAAACTCCACCTTTCCATTTCTTTCACAAAACCTTCATCTAGGGTTAAAAAGGCTACTAGCCCATGAGCCCCAATTAGGTCTCCATCTCCGAGAGATCAGGTCTGTTATTCTAAGTTCTCCAAAGCACCACCAGGTTTTCCTTGAGATTCTTAGAGCCTATGCCCGCCTCTCAAAGATTTTTGGAGTCTTAAACCTCATCCGTCTGTACACAGCCATAACCCTTCATTTGGCAATTTAGGCCTTTTAAAAGCCATTCCCTGGGCACACAGCAAACTGTTAGTTTATTCAACCATCAAATGGTCTAATGAAGCCTCCTCCTTCATGCCAATCCTTTGCAAGGCATCTATCTGCCTCCCCACAACGTGCCTTGACAAGGAAAGGTCACCCCTGCAAACCAAGTGCTTAGCACTACCTGTCTTTCCTAGCCGGGCACTGTCAAGCTCGCCTAGGAGAAGACTTTCTCCATGATTCTTGACTCCTACAGACTCCTAACCCTAACCTATTTACAGACATGGAGCCTAGCCACATTCCCTACAAGCCGTACACTAGGTACAGTGGAAATGTGAGCTAAAACCCCATTTTTCACAGTCTGCCAGTCAGAACAGCCACTAAAGAAAGAACAAAGTAACTACAAGATAGCTTGAAACGAATAACCTAACTATCTACTGTTCCAAACAATGCTTGAAAAAAAATTTCACTACATCCTACTCTATTCAAAATGCGATGATCAATCCATTAACATACTAACTCAAGGAAAAACAAAACAGGAAATGCACACTAAAATATCACCGTTTTCTTGATTTCAAAACTAAATACAAGCTCGAATGCTTCCAACCTTGTTTTCAGGTCGAGGCCCACCTTATAAAGGTTTCAAAAATAGTTAAGCTCGCTCCTAACTGCTCCTTGGCCACTTGTGAAGTCCAACAGGCCTTATTTGCAAAATTATAGAGAATCTAACACCTAGAAAGGTCTACTAAGGTCTTTAAACCATCCTTGTAGACAAACCTCAACCTAACAAATGGTCAACATGACCTTAACCAATACAATACCTGATCCCCAATGTCTCTAAGGTGAAAACTCAAAGAGGTAGGAGGAGATTGCTACATTTGGCCTAAACAAAATTGCCAAATCATGACCTTCTACTCAACTTTCCTAGGTGAACTATGGGGTGCTCCTGCACCAAGGAGTTCGGGAGAAAAAACATTTGTAGTTTTGAGATCCATACGACCAATTATAATCTTCGACAACCTTCATCAATGGGTGTGCTCCTCAAAAAGACACTATGAGCATTACCATTCTATTGTTGCAGTCACAATACTAAAATCTCCCTCAAGACGATGCTTTCATTCACTATTGGAAAACTGCAGGCCACATAATTTGTCCACTATCTACCTTGTATACAGGTGTGTGACAAGTAAACATAGGTATACCATTGTTCGCCTGGTCAAAGCACTCTGTTTGTAAACCATTTGGTTTCATCATGGACATGGTGATGCAATCCATTTTTCAAAATTATGTTGTTTATTAACTATTTTTGGCTTTTAAAGTCGAGTTTTGTATGCAAATTTCAACGGGGCATAACTTGCATTCTAATTATCGATTTTTTACAAACTTTGTTTTGATTTCTATTATAATTTTGCAAGAATTCTATCTACACATGTAAAATTAAGATTTGGATAGTTTATCATAATTTGCGAAAATCACCATGTTCAATAAACGATTGATTTAGCATCCAATATTAACACAAGTTGTAAGTAATCTTGCACAGATTTTTGGGCAGTCTATGATTCAACACTAATCAAATTAGGGGGTATTCTTGTTGAATTAAAGGAGGTAATTTGGTGTTTCTACCTTTGTACTTGATTGGTTCGTGTGATTATGCCTCTCACACTAAATCCCTTCCATTTGAGTATTATTCATAATCCTCCTAATAAATGGAAAATCAAATGTGTATATTGTAGAAAGAAAAGGCATACAACAAAAGATTGTATTCGTCATCGAAATGATGAAATGAAGCAACTTATTCTCAATCATGTTATTGCCTTACCTAATCATTTGGTTCCAACACATGTAGAAACATCATATCGTCTCACTCACACATATTGTGACACCACCATCATTTGGGGATGAACAATATAGCCCCATGGCTTGCATTGAGATTTCATCTCCCATATAACTTGTTGCTACATCTAAATCCAAAGTTGATAACTTCATGGCTTCTGACAATTCTATTCACCAAAACATCAATATCATTTTTTTCATATCTACCACATTGAAACACATTTCTATCAAACACATCAACTATGTTTGTAGAATCCTACATTATAAATTTGGAAGACACAATTGAGGACATCAAACTTCTCTTTGATGACAATCACATCAATTGCATGGTTTCTCTTTTCATCTCATCTTTGAGAGAGAGCATTTCCTCAAATGGAGTTCTTTCATTCTCACCTTTTGGGCAGGTCACATAGGCCTTCTATCTTTTCTCTCGTATAGGGGAGAACATTTATTGTACTTTGTGCTATAAATAGCCCTTGAGGTGTCATGATGGGCCCTCTTTCTATCTTCTATCTTCTTCACTTGTACATTCATTTTGTATCATTCTCTTTTGGAGAGGAGTTCTATTGTCCACTAGGTTTTCTCCTTCACTCCATATATGAGAAATTTGTATGTAAGTACCTAACATGGCCTAGTAATCAAGACCCATCATCATCTTTGCATACATTACTCTGTCACTTGCACTAAGGGGGGTGTTAGTTTAAATAGTGACATTATCAAACTAGTTAGCTTTTAGTCTACCTAGGAGAGTCCTATTCACACTAATTAAGTCTCCACATAGGGATTTTTTATCTTTTTGTCTGACTTCATGTGTTTGAGACACATGTACTCATATTTTGAGACGCCTAGTTCATGCACACTTAACACATACTCAAACACTTATCACTTGAGCTTAGATGTGTTGCACTTTTGGAGAGTTAGTCAATCATTTAGTCCTACCTCCCTATCTCCTATACCTTGCCTATGTATGCAAAGCTCTCATTGTACATTTATACACACTCATAATATATGATAGGCATGCTTTCGTGTATTGCTTTCAGTAGTGGAAGATATCAAGTGATTGTGTGTTTAGAGCTTGGCTTCTCCAACAACATAATGTGTCACCCTTAATGATTTTTGACTTAATAGGATAATCCAATTGTCACCACCTCTTATTTTTTCAAAACCCCTTAGTGACATTTCACATTGTTTTTTCACTTAGGTAACCCTAGTGCAAAGCATTATGTAACTAGATTTGGTTTGCACTTGACACATCTATTTTTTTTATAAAACTCTATTGCATCAACTAAGAATTGTGACTATTTACTATAAACATGTGACTTTGTCCAACCAAATATTGCCAACTGGAAACCAATCATTGCAATGGAAATTTTCAACCTACTAGAAGTTATCATCTATCTACACATAGGACCATCGTTAAATTAAATTGACACATGTTTTTTATAAGAAAAATACATTAAAAACTTGTTACAAAATAATATACTCAAGAACGTACATTTAAGTAAATTTTAGTCTCACTTTTCAACCAAATTAAAGAGAACAAATTAATACAACATTGATTTATCTATTTTTAATCATTGCTAACTCAATTGCATGTAATATTGTATTAGGCAAATTTAAGCAAGGTTTTGAACATCTTGATCAATCTCCATTGATGTTTTTATCATCAAATTAGAACACGATGTTATGAAGACACTATAAGGGAAAGTTTTGAAAAAGTGATTCCTTTTCATCTTGTGCAAGATTTTAAACAAGAAAATCAGAGTGGAGACCACATAACTCATGGTGGCATTCAATTATCAACTATTGGTCACAAAGAAGTGTTTTAAGCACATAATTAAGGATTTCAACATGGTTTATCACCCTAGAGAGCATCTTGCAACAAATATTAAATGGTCATTAAGGAGTTTATAAGAATTGTCACCTTGGAAATCCATGTTTTCTTTGACCTTGAGAAATCAAATAAATTAATTGTTGTAACTAACTAAAAAATTGTTACCAAAGATATGGCATCATAACTTATCAACTTGTAAACTAGGGAATTATATATAATTGGAAATTTTATGTTGGAAATTCATTGAAGACCTCTAAAAATTATGTACTTCCTCTATTTACTTAATATCAAACTTTATTTCCTATGACCAATCAAATTCTTGTGAATATGTGAATTTTATCACTATTGCTTATATAAGTTTATCCCAATGACTAATTACTTGAGCCCAATCAAAGCTTTATCATATGCATTTGTGAGTGGTGTATGTCCTTGATGATCTATGCATTTCCATTTTCATATTGGCATGTGTATGCAACTTCCTCTTTTCTTGTAAGATAACAACAAAGTGTTCACGTTGTGTTTATTTGACTACTACATTATTGGTTTTAAGTGTTTGCTTGGGAAAGTTGGTAGACACTAGTAGAAATCTAGATAAACATGCTCATCTATAACTCTCATTATCCACCTTATTCCTTTGATCCTTTTTAAGCTAAGTAGATTAGTTTATAATGAAGGAAAATCAATTGAATTGTGTTTTTTTGTAGCATCCATTATTATATTGAGATATCTTATCTTTATTGAGTGATAGAGATAAAATTTTGAGGCCTTAACTGGTTAGAACTAGTGTGTTTCCAAAATTAGCTCAGTAATACTAATATCCCCTTGTGGAACATCTTTCACTCCTAAGTGAAGCTAAAAAGCCTAGACTAGATAATTGAAGCCTTGGGAATTCAAATCCTTGCAAGTAGAGGAGCATTTTGTTCCAACTAAGTTGGTGTGCTAAAACTCACATCAACAATTCCATTTGCAGTAGAGCAAGTATTTGAAAGTACAATACTCATCATTAGTTCACATAGAGTAATAAATCTACTTGGGAAGCACATGGACAACCAATGACATCAAAAGGTTGTATATTTTTAACTGTTATAATTTTCATTCACTCATTTTGCATGCACATATAGCAAGAGAGTAAACAAGGTGGTCACTCCAAGAGAGCAAGCACCCAAAACATTAGGACAGGCAAAAATTCTTACAATAAAAACCATCATAATAGCTAGTAGAAAATTGATTTGTGTTTCTATTATTGTAATTTATATACTTTGTTGTACAATTTTAATATACATACATATAAATAATTGTAACATGAAGAAAGTGTTTCATCTTCAATCAGTAGTTGCAACATGCTTATAATGGCTGCAATATTTAGGTTTGGGATTGATTCTAACTTCATGGAATTGTTATGGTATGTAAACAACCATCATAGTAATAGAAGAATACTACTTTTAGCATATATGGTATCACGAATTGCAATAGATATAGTTTAATGGAGCATGCATATTCATTTGTTTAGTGCACACAAAACATGATGGCAAGCTCAAAATTTGATTATTTGATGACGTGTGAATGGCATCAAAAGCGTAGCGACGTGAGACTCAATCAATGGTGGCAAGCAAAGTTAACAAACTCAAACACTCGAATTAAATACATCAAAAATTTCTGACTCAAGAAAACTTTGACAGAACTCCACAATTTAAATAACACGTGCGTGTGTGTATATATATATCAGCTAAAACTGTACTCTATGAATTGGGGTTCTGGGGACAACACATCCAACGGGGACAAGGGGCAGCTCCCCTTGTGGAAGTTTGGAAGCAATGTGTCCAGTGGGGTCGCTGCAGCACATCCCTAGTGAGGTCGAGGGGCAACTAAAACACCAACAACCACATAAAAGTTTCTAAGAAAGGGAACAGTCCGTCCACATCTCCCAAACAAATAAGCTTTTATGAGAATAAGAGCCCACCTGAAAGTGAAAGGTATCGTCTATAGATATAAAGGAAAAATATGAATATAAGAATCACAGAACATATCAGAATCAATAGGGATTCAAAGAACATTTTTCAACGACGAAATACCCAAATATATTACGCTGGTGGCTACGTTATTGGCATGGTAGGTTCGAATGTATATCATGGCAATTTTGCGTGTTGCATGATGATTTACTCTCGTATATCTAGCATTTATGTTCGTTTTAACATTCGTGAATGACAGCCAAAAACAATTTCTTTATTTTGGGCAAAGAGATCCTTTAGTCTTTGAAGGGGCACCGCCAAAAATGAATAGGAGCTATATGGGCTCAATTAGTTTCGAATAAAATGTGTACAAGTAGACGAATGTATGAGTAATAATGAGAAACATTTATGATAAATTTCTACCCTATGCTTCTTTTAATCTTGATTCTTTTCTTAATAACATTAGGAAGATATGAGACAACTGAGCGTGTAAGTTGTAACGCTCCTTAGAGCTCTTTGTATTGCTAAAGTAGTGAAATTCTTTGTAATTCTGGCATGTATCAATTCTTTCCAATTGCAAGCTGAATTACTTATGCTAACGTGCATTCCACTATAACACACTCTAAAGCCACTACCATTTGGAGTTAATTACAGTAGAAGCAACACGTTAAAATAAACTCTATTATTAATTTACAAGTAGACTTTTATAGTAAATTACGGATCAACTGTGGACAATGCTCTCAAATCAGCTGGCAAAATTAAATTAAATCCGCCCAATAGAAAGTAAGATTACAAGATGATTGAGCTAATGTCTAATGAAACCTTTAACTTCTAAGCTTGCGCTCAAGCATTATATCTTGTGCTTTACGTGGTGCATCAATATCAAGGTCTTAACACCAACTTTCTGATCATATTCTTTGGATCATATATCAAGAGTTTAAACATATGAAAAATATTAATGTCAGATATATAAAATGCTATCATCTTTATGATCATACTCTTTGGATCATTTATCCAAATTTTAACCATATGGCAAATATTAATATGCGATTTTTTTTAAATGATTATCTTTTGTATAACCAACCAACATTTTTTAAGTAGTATAAAATTAATTAAGATTACTTCAAAACTTTTGTAGCCCATATTGTTCGAATCAAAACTTAAATACAAACATCTCTCTTCTTCTGAAAAGATGCAGAAAAAATGCTTTGCAAAAGCCATCTTAATGTAATATCACTAACGAAAGATGTCATAAGTGTTCAAATTCGCACAAGCATAACCACCTTGTTTTAAATAGCCGATGTGAGATGAATATCATAAACTACGGCTAACCTTGAGTTTATCAGACATGTATATTATAACTTAGGGGAGGTACATTGAACTGGGAAGAAAAATATGTAAAGCAATCTAGTGATTAATTTTTAAGCCCTGTAACTTAAGCTGTGAAATCATAATAAAACTTTTTGCAGGATTTTTCCACTAGACATTCTCAGAAGCCATGGAGAAAGAGAAACTCGTGTGTTTCGCAAAACATAAGCTAATTTAAAGTCATCTTTCATAAGTCATGTAATTTACAAGCTAGTTGTACCACTTCACGTGTATCCTAAGATATGTTCTACTAGTAACAATTCTCATTGTGTACTGTGAATAATTTCCACATGTATAACAACTGTGGAAAGGAGGTAGTTTCTGAGGCATAAACCACTCCTGTAGCTTTGCAAGTCGGAAGCATGCTTTAGGGTGCAAGTCCCCCAACCCATGCTCTAGCATGCTCTGCCCTCTAGTAATATCTTCGCGAAAGGTGTTGGTGTAGGACCCTGAGAGCCCTCTCTAGCTTATGCTTGTATTTTTATTTTTTTGCACAATAAAGAGGAAGGGGTAGAGGTAAATAGCCATCTATAAATCAAGAAAAAAACTAGTAGATAGATGATGGTGAATCAGTTCACCTTGTACACGACCTCCATTCACCTGGGTAACAAAGAAACTGGAGGGGACCTCACAGGAATTTAAGGGTTTTCATGCCTCCAGTTTATACAATAACATCTTCCTCCTGAATGCTTTGAAAGTTGAAGATAAAAGGGCGGATGCTTGAATTCATTGGTTGGAATTTAACAGTTTCATCTGCAAATTTAGGGTTGCATTTCAGTTGATATATATGACTAGAATTAGAGTTATATGACCAATTTTACCAACCTAATTGGTAATTAAATGCTTCTAACGATGCAATAGACACAACAATAGCTATTACTTAGCTCTTCAGAGTCCATTATTAAAACTGATAAGAGTTTTTGTTTGTGTTCTATAGTGCCACAGAAACATTAAGTTATGTTTCTTTTCAATTTCAAAAATATCCACAGTACAAAACAGGTCCAATCCGGAAACAGTTTTAAGAATTTCCTTGAGCAACTTGAAATGCAAAATTATGACATTTAATCAGTATAGTCCAACTCCATTTATGTAAAATTAGTGAAATGATATAAGACATAGTGTCAATCCTGGAATTCAACAGTGGAAAAAATATTCCCAAACTTAAAAGAGAATGCCTTGCATTTTTAAGCAAATAAAAAACCATACTATAAAACATTTGACATTCGTTACAAGATAAACAACAAGATGTTTCTTCCCAATAGAACCATGCCAACAAACAAAAACAATCAGAAGCATGCAGATATGATGACTTTTCACACCCAAACCTTTCATGTGTAATATACAAAGCATTCTGCCTCACAAACCAAAACAATTTGAAAAATACATAAAAAAAAAACTGTTCACTTCTCAAGAGATGTAGCTTCAAGTTGCTTTTGCACTAACTGAAGGCAGGCTTCCAATGCTTTATATTCACCTAAACCAGAGAAATTTTCGGCCTGACAAAATGCAAAGAATATCAAATACGTGAGTACAGGTCAAAGCATAAAATATAATCAGAAGTTTGGATACATTTTCCATCCAACTGTTATAATAAAGATCCTATATCTCTTTTCATTTTCATGGACGCTTTCAATCTAGGTAAAAGAGATGAAGAGATCTCTATTAAGATGCTATGTATAACATAATTAAAGAGCTACAATTTGCAAGAAAATAGTATGAGAAACCTACAATGACCATAGATCTTCTGAATTTTGTAACATCTAATAACACTTAAGAGTTTTTCCCGAGTCAAATTTGGTTTTTCAGCAGTACCTTGGTCAACTTAGTTGCATTTTCCTAAACTCTTTCTCTCTTCTTTTCCTAAACTAATTAATAAATTAAACAGAAATTAATTTAAAATAATGATAATTGATACAAAAAATAATCTTAAATATAAATAATTGGTACAATAAAATTGATAATATCTAAAAATTATCTAGATTGTTCAAAATAAAAAAATAACATAAACTAAAATAGAGTATAAAGCAAAATTAAATAAACTAGCAATCACACCTTGGTGTGCAATGGGTACACCAAAGATTTGTGGAAGGTTAGTTAGGGAAAATTTTGGTTTGTTTTTAGCATACATTTGTGCAGTATACATGATTAGTAAATGATGATGTTTGTGAAACAAAGGTCTGAATGGATAAGTGATAACTTCAAATCAACTATGCATCCACTTACAGGAATCCAAACACAACTAAAACAAAACCTTTGAATCAGGAAGATAATAAGGACCCATTACCAATAGACTCATGTTATGTTTGCAATAGGGAGACAAGGAGAGACAAGGGGAGATAGGGGTAGAAAGAGGGAGAGATATGGGGGGGAGAGAGAGAGAGAGAGGGGTAGGGATATAGAGATAGAGACGAAGATGGAGATAGAGATGGAGATGGAGATGGAGATGGAGATGGAGATGAATATAGAGAGGAGAGGGAGAGATAAAGAGCAAGGATAGAGTGATAGATAGAGATGGAAGAGATAAATATATAGAGAGGGAAAGAGAGAGAGGAAATGATATATAGAGAGAGATAGAGAGATAGATATAAGGGTAGAGAGAGATGGAGAGATAATGAGATAGAGATGGAGGGAGAGATGGAAGAAGAAATATGGAGAGATAGACATAGAGAGGCAAAGAGATAAATATAGAGATAAAGCTACAGATAGGGAGGGAGAAACAAGGAGCGTGTGTATGAGTAAGAGAGAGGTATGGAGAGAGAGCTAGAGAGGGAGATAGATATGTATAAATAGATAGATGGAATGAGATGGAGGGAGAGAAAGAGAGAGGAGAGAGAAGTAGAGATATAGAAAGAGGGGTTGATAGGGAGAGAGGGGGAGAAAGGGAGAGATAGAGGTAGAGAGGGAGAGATAGGGATATAAAGAAGAGATAGAGAGATAAATATAACTTGGTAAAGATAGAGGGTGAGAGAGAGAAAGGGAAAGAAAGAGAAATATATAAATGGAGAAATGAAGGAGAAAGGAAGAGGGAGAGGGTGAAATAGAGATAGAAAGAGGGAAACAATGAAAGAGGGGGAGATGGAGAGAGAAAGATAAAGATGTAGGAAGTGATATATGGAGAGATGTATAGAGAAGGATATATATATATATAAAGAGAGAGAGAGTGGGAGAGATGCGAAGAGAGATGCAATAAACAAGAGAGATATAGAGAATGAGATATAAATAAAGAAGGAGAGGGAGAGATAGGAAGTTAGAAATAGAGGGGGAAGGAATGAGAGATAAAGGAGGTGATAGAGACAAGTAATAGAGAGAGGGAGAGAGAAATAGAGAGATAGAGAGAGTTGGAGAAATAGGGAGTGTGTGTGAGAGTGAAAGAGAGATATAGAGATAGGGAGGGACAAATAGG
>VDFB02110735.1:0-12028 GCA_007258455.2 Sequoia sempervirens | reverse complement strand
AAAAGTCATAATTAAGTATTTACTTGGAAAAAATTACAAACATATATGCATCACATCTAGACATGACTCCTCTACTTATATCTAAAATATTATTAAAAAAATATTATCATTTTATTGTGGTTAGGGTGGTCAGACAAACACTTACTTATTTTTTCACGGGAATTTAAGTATCTTGCATTGAAATTTCAAATTTCACCAAATAGATTTTGTTTAAAATAAATAAAACCTAGTAGTTGAAACTACATTCAATTTCCCTGATTCTATTCTTACATGTTTTTGAAATAATATAGATGCTTATTCAAATTTTTCGATCAAGTTGCCTAACTCTTATTTTACGAGATTTTCACATTTGCCATAAGGGCTGTTTGGTCCATCATGATCACGCACATACCCACTAAAGTGGGGGAAATTTTAAGGTAAAAAATTGCCTACTTTACAACTTCCACTTTACATTTTTTCACGTGTTTTAGTATTCATTTCTTAAGTTTTATTTTATAACCATTCCATATATTTATGGTTTTTCCCTAGTCACAAAAAGATAATGCATGGACACCTAAACTTAAGAACCCAATAACTATAAAACCTAAAAAATTCAAACTCTTAAATTCTCAAGGAAACTTTTATAAATTTGGGCACTAATATCTAGACATTTTTGTATATATGGGTGCTACTGTCCATGTTAAAAATTATAATAGTGTCTTTATTTTCCCATTCATGCCCTAATTCCTACTACATTTTCAATATTCAATTAGCCCAAAACTTGGTATAAACCTAGTTTTGGCATCCACTTGTTGGGTTATATTAAAATAGAATGTTTGAAGCTCTCAACAATTATATATGAGTAAAAGGAGATCCACTCAAGTTTAAGTTAGTAGGACATAATTCAAAGGACTATAATTTTGTGACCCTACAAGACCATTATTGCCATTATTCTCCCCAAACCCTTCTCTCCACTCAATATTTCATGTGGTCCTCTCATTATTTTAATTATTTGAAGCCATAGGTCCTAATTTTCATCCCTCTCCCTAGAGTCAAATCTCAAAAACCATTGCCATGACATTTCCTTTTCTCAAATTTGAAACCTTTTTTCCATCCTTCGCTCTCTATGCTTTTATTTGTGTGATCTCCATCTCCCTATTTTCACTTCATCACCACAACCACTAGTATTACATATATTACCTTTTAGGTCTTATGTACTTGATCAATCTATCTTTACACACATCACTATTGACCTACACATACTCCCATATATCAATTCTTCTTTTTTGAGGTTTAAGTATACCACCCAAGGGACTTCATGAATTTATCTCTTTAATAACACATACATTTTCTCTTTGTCTCCAACTTCATCTCAAGGTAGTTATACATGCACATTGTATAAGAAAGAGAAGGATCAAGAATTTTAGGTAGGAAATTGCTTAAAATTTAAAGGTTATTAGACCCTAGACAATAGCACCCAACCCCAATAACAACATTGACCAATTCACATAGCTACAATGCTAGAAATAAAAAATTTATTTTATGTTTAAAACTCACAAGCTACCATTTTTTTGGTGTCTTTAGTCTATGTTTATTAAAATTTTCAAATTCAAGGTACAAAAACTCTATTTTAATATCTTATGAGGGTCTTCCTTGACTCCCTCATGAGACACAAATGACCTAGGGACTCTGCTTCTTTGACTCTGAGCACACACTTGGATGTCTTAGCATACAATTAATGATACTCAAGAATATCCAAGACTTGATTTGCATGCTATAGATGTTCCTCTCATGTTTTACTATATATTAGGATATCATCAAAAAATAATAAAAGATTTATTTGTAGAAATGACTTGAATATAGATTTCATTAAACTTTGAAATATTGATGGTGCATTTGTGAGACCAAAAGGCATTATCAAAAACTCATAATGGTCCTCATGGGTTTAATTTTTTTTTCATAAAAAATAGCACCATTAATCTTATCTAAAAATAACAATTAATCAAATAAAAAATTCATATTTATGGTGTACTTTTTGAGCTTATTATAATTAGTAGACATCCTCTAATTTTCATCCTTCTTGTGCACCATAACAAATGGAGAGAAGTAAGCACTCTGACTATTCTTGATAACACAAGTTCCTCTAGAATCTCATGAACTATATTCACTATCTCACTTTCTTGTACATTTGGACACCTTTCTAGTTATTTGCGTTGGGTGGTTGGTTCCCTAACACTAGTTGAATTTCAAAATTTTATCTCTTTTAGGATAAATACTTTTGGCGTCCCCCCAAAAACTATTGAGTGTGTATCTATAACTTCTTGTAGATCTAGAGTTGTAGAGACCTTTGAGTAATATATGCTTCTAATGAAAAATTGGGCCACAAAGCCATCTACCCCCTTCTTAAGCAACTTTTACATTTGGTGAAAGTTCATGAATAGTTCCTATAATTTCATCTCAAATGTTCCCAAAGAAGTAAGACATTAAATACTCCTAAAATAATATATATGACACCCATGTGGATAGAATATATCAGGTAATCAAGATGATAATCTCCATTGAATAATTTAATTCTATAGAATTTTCTAAAATAACTAACAATGCCCCCATTTGTAATTAGGACTTGAAATAGTAGAGATGAATGTATAAAATAATTTAGATTAGTCAATTTTTTATTAATGAAGTTATGAGTGATTCCCAAGTCTATCATCATTATTAATACTTCTTCCAGAAACCCACTACCTTGATAGTTTATGGGATGTTAAAACCTAAGAGTGTATAAAAAAATGATTGGTTGGGGGTCTCGTGATTCCTCATCTAAAGCATTTCCATCCTCTAATATTGGTTCCTCCTCTTCTTCCTAACTTGACCCTTCAATATATAACTTCTTTTCAATGCCCTTATTTCCTTGGATATATTTTCTATCATAGTTGAATCATAACCCTTTTTCTCTCTTCTCTTCAACTTGTTATGGCATCAATTTAGTAGGTTAAGGAAGTGACTATGTATTGGTGCTTTTATCACTATTTTTTTGAAAATATTTCCTTTTATTAACAATTAATGTTTCCTCTACCTTTCTTGCCATAATGATGTAGTACTAAGGTTTAACCAACTCAACTTCTTTGCAACTTCCACAAGGCTTCAAAGACACCAAATATAGAATAGAGATACAAAACACTTATTGTACTCACAAATCACCTTAAACATCATGTTTTAGATAGGTTCAAACCAATAACACTCTCAGAATATCCTGAATCATCAACCCTTTCAACATTCACACCCAAGACACCAAATGCTAGTAGTAGTCCATCATGACATAAACGGGTATTTCCTCAAAAAATGATTGAATCTCCCAAGAAAAATTAAATTTTCAGGAACCCATTATAGCCATATTTAACATACTTGAAAATAAGGTACTGTTATTTTGAAAAGATCTAGCCTAAAAATTGATTGTACCGCT
The DNA here is from genome assembly GCA_007258455.2 of Sequoia sempervirens. NCBI lineage: Eukaryota > Viridiplantae > Streptophyta > Pinopsida > Cupressales > Cupressaceae > Sequoia > Sequoia sempervirens. Next base: position 8,589 of record VDFB02110735.1, on the reverse strand, counting down.
GCTACAAGCTCCAAATAGGCCAAAATAACAAAGCATGTACCAACAAAACAACTCCACAACCCCTAATAACCATAGAAAACATTGTAACAAGTCATAAAAATTTAGATTCAACAACTTTGAGAGGTTGAAAGACTCAATAATGCACCCAAATTACAAAACCCAAATTCTAGGCTTAAATGTGCTCAAACAATGAGGGTTTAATGAAAGTATGCATTCCAAACCTCCAATCGCATTTCCATTGCTTCCAATAGATCAAAATACACCTGCATATGCTTAATCAAATAATTCCCATGCGTTTCCACTTGTTTTTCTCAAAACCCTAGCATCTAGCCTCTTCATATGCTTAAAATCAAGACTATAACAGCCTAGTGCATCAACAAAAAGCCCTCAAACCTTAATACCTATCCCTGCCACTTGGAAATCTTAAAAAATATGTTAGAACAGACCCCCAAACTAAAAATCATGAGTTTTTACTAGTTAGAAATGAAGAAATGCATTTTTGAATGTGTGTTGCCCTTGCTAAATTAGAATTTAACCATTTCTACCAAAATTGCAATAACTTTTGCATAACTCCATAAAACTAAGTGAAACCACTTGCATTGGAAAGTATATTCAAAGAAATTTCATGTACCATAAATGAGAAGTGAGTGTTGGGCCATACATGGCCATACCAAAGCCTGAAATAGAGACAATTGTTGGAAAATGCACAAAAGCAACATTAAATTGCCTTCGTTCCAACTTCAAATCCACACTTCTGCCTCACAAACAATGCAAATGGCCTTTTTAAAGGATTTAAAACTTCCTACAACTAAATCAACTGATCCAAACTAAATTTTAACCTCCTTGACCCTTCAACTTCTCTATTTTTCCTTTTTTTGCACTTTTTGCAATTACATTATTTTGACAACTTTTTATATTTTTTGCAATATTTTAAAAATGAACTCCTAAAAACCTCCTAGGACCTATTACATCATTAATGTGGCCTCTTGGGACTTATTACAACATCAAAACGCTAGATTTAAACCAAAAACCTAAGATTGCCTCATGGAGGCATGTACTTGCTAGGGTGCTCCTACACCATACTCTCGGCAAAATGAAAACTCCATTGGTTTCAAGAGAGGATAGAGGACAGTTATACTCAGCCATTTCAGAGTTTTGTAGACCTAGTCAGATTGAGGTGATTGGAGCAGAGAACCTGAGAAAAGACATGAAGACCAAAGATGAAGAAAACATTGTTACATTGCAAAGGCAAAAGGCTAAGGAAAATAACTCACTTCCTTGTGATCCTTGTTGTGATAGAAATTTCGAGGATGAACAAACCCAAGGTAAAAATGAAAGAAGGAGGACAAGGTGCTGAGGTAGATATTTGGATACATCAAAGCATGAAGGATCATATTCCAGGTGACAAGACTGTTAGAAGACTAGGTTGCTTTGACAAGTTGAAACCAAAAGTGAAAATGAAGACCAATAGGATTTTTTTTAAAGATGACAAGAGGAAGTGCATAGAGGACATCAAGAATGATCATATAGAGGATGAAGACCTGTTACAACCTTCAATCCAAGAGGGATTGGGATTTCTTTTGGCCGGGAGTTTGGTGCAAGAGCACTATGACAACTTTATGCCTCCATGAGGCCATTTTGTAAATATTTTCTTTACGTTGTGTTTGATTCATTTAATAAGGTCTTAAAGACCATTTCTAAGGTGTGTAAGGTTTCTTGAGTCATTATTAAGTTTATAGGTGGTGGTTTGTCAAATTTTGTAAATTCTTGCAAAAGTTGTCACATGTTGTCAAAGTGCAAAAATGCAAGAATGGAAGTTGAAGAGTCAAGGGGTATTAGGAGTTGGTTGGTGTTTTTTAACTGATCAAAAAAAGATGTAAAAGGTTTAAAAATACTTTGTACAGGTCGACCACAGGGTGTGTCTCCGTTTGGGTGCAAATTGGAATCAATAAACTCATTGTTTTCTTATAACATATGACTGTAATTTGTGTTGTACGGCCATATACAGAATGGCATAGACCTACAACTCACATGGTTGGAAATATAATTTAATTTTAGACATTTTTTGTTCTTATCAGTCCAAAAGATAAGTTCATTTGATTTGTCTAACAAGGTAATCTTCCTAGCAGCCCTGTTCAGAAATTAAGGGCCCAGTTTTGAAGGAAAATTCATATCTTTAGTTTCCACTGTTGGAAACCCTTAAAAATTTGTGAGAATTTTTTTTTTTAGGTGTTTGATGATTTCCTAAGGTTTCATGAATTATGAAGAAGTTTTTCATATGGTATGAGGAAGCCCTAGGCTGAAATAGTGTGTTTTTGGGCAAGAAGTGGTGGTTAGAGGTTAGGGTTTGAAGAAATAACCTTGGAAATGAATGGAAGATGGTTTAGAAAGTGTGAGAAGGTAAAATATGATGTTTTAGAAGAGTTGATTAAATATTTTAGACCCTGGAACCACAAGAACCAATAAACCATCTTGCTACCTAGCCTAATTAACCCTTGTGAGCAACAACACAATCAAGTTTTGGGTGGTTTTGTCCAAAGTAACCAATAGTGAATTTGATATATGTTTTAGAATTCCCAAAAGGGGATCCAAAAAAAATTTTACAGTATTGATTGGAGACTTAGTTTGGAAATGGTAGTAACCAGTCCTAAGAGGAATGTCTACAAGAATTGGAGCAGCCTTGAGGGAACTACTATTTGTTGTTTATCCCTGAGTCTTTGGACAGTCAAAGTATTTTAGGTTAATCATTTTAATTCTATTAAAGGTCTATTTTGTGTGGTGTAAGGCTTGGAGACACTCTTGAGCATGTGCGATTCTTTGTAACCATGTTATCATTGAATGGAAAGTTGAATCAAAGAAGGATAACTAAGCAAGTTTTTTTTTTGTGTTTTAGAAACCTATGAGTTGTGTGTGTTTAGAACCCCTACTCTACATAACTTAATCATTTCTTGGGAAATAGAGTTTGGATGAAACACATGTACCTCATGTTTGATGAGATCCTTTAATCCTCCAAGGAACAATTCCAACAAATTTTCCTCTATCATATTTTCCACTCTTAAAAATAAAGTATTGAATTGTGAATATAATCTTTGACAATACCCATTTTCTTTAATTGGGTAATCTAGCTAAAGTAGCTATCCATAAGATTCTCACTATAATGAGTAGTGATTTTATCTTGGAAAATAAACCAAATGATAAAACATCTCTTCTTTTTCTCTTCTTCGCATAGCCAATGATACCAAATGAACTTGTTAGGTTCCAAGTATTAGGAAGACATTTCCACTTTCTATTGACAAGGAACATGATGAATTTAAATGAGTAGCTCCATTGACAAATCCAATTATTAAGATCATTGCTATTAAAATTACACATATCCAATTTTAGTGTCATACTTACCTGGTCAAAGAATGATGATTCAAATTCAAGTCTGATTCAAACCTAAAGGAACCCTTCCCCTTAGGATACTCCTCTTCCTCCCAATCTAGGTTGTTTTCCTTGTATACTTGGAATCTCTAGGATGTTGACCATGATAAAATTCTCCATAATCCTCTCAATGTCATTTTTCTTAAACAACTCTTACATCATTTTTTTCATAATTTACAAGATTTCATCTTTCATCTTATTGGTTTATTTTTGTTATTGGCTTACATTGTCAAACTAGTTAGCTATTAGCCTACTTAGTATACTCCTATTCACACTACACTTAAGCTCACTTAGAGGACATCTAGAGGTTTGTCTCACCTCATGTGGTTGAGACAAGTGTTTTCACTTTGTAAGACACCTCTACACCTCTTGCATGATCACTTGCCACTCACTACAACACATGCCATGTGAGTTAACAAGTGTTCAATCTATGAAGGGTTAGTCAGCCATTGTGTTTCACATGACCACCTTCATCTCCTTGCCTATATAGGAAAGCTTTGTACTCATTATCTCTTGGGGCAGCTAATACAATATTGCATTGTTCATGTGCTTGTCTATTATCTCTTAGATCTTCCTAATTCTAATATGGTATCAGAGATGGAAGGAGGTAGCTTTGACAGGCCTTTAATTGAACACATTTGTATTTAGTAGGTGTTTTTTTGAATTTGGAGGGCACCTCTCACATCTGCAGCGTAGGACTGAGGTCACCCCCTCATGCCATCCCCATCTTCACGGTCGAGAGCAGAAGTGACATCTCTTCAAACCCACATATATGCGACCCTGCCATTTATTAGTTTTTTCGAGCTTCTATTCAGAGGCACGATTGAGAGGCAATTTGTGTGTGAAGGCGCAATCTGTTCATTGCTGGCCACAACCGTCTTGAATCTTCAAATCAATGTAGCAGCAGGACGATTTGGGTGCTTGATGCTCGTGCTCATCAACCCCAATACATTGGGATGCTATTCAGACAATCTGTACCCAAATACATTGGGAGGAAGAGCAGAAAATCAATGCACAAATTCATCTGCAAGGGTTGCAACAGGTGGTCAAAGGTTGATTGAATGGTTGCAAGCAACAACCATTTGAAGAAAGGCCCATCGACTGGAAAAGGTTGAAGATCAGGTCGACATGGGTACTTAAACCGACATCTGTGTGGCTCCATTGTGCAAGTCGATTTGTGCAGGCCGATGCATTCATCAGCAACCATTTGGCACCAAGCAGAGAAAGACTTCCAACGACTCACGTCACATGGTATCCTTCATTTGGCAAGATCACCATTTGGCGTTCATCATTCAACATTTGGAACAAAGTCTCCCAAATATCTCCACAAGGTCCAGTCAACTTGGCGTGCTTGGTTGCCACACATGGTGTCATCCTCCATTGACCTGGTTTCCTTTATTTAGTTAATTGTGATAATTAGCATTAAATTTTTGTACTTGATAACAAATATTATTGAAAATATTAATTCTTATTTTTTTTAACTACCAAAATTTGTTGATTATCATCAATTATTGACTTTTGTAAAAGGGGGGAGTTTATTTTGCCATTCTTAAAAGTTTGTGAAAGAAAACTTAATTTTTTCTTTTACAATCAGTTTGGCAAAGGGGGCTTATTTTTCAAAAGGGGGGGGATTCATATGGGTTTTTTAGCTTCTATTTTTTTCCAGCCCATAAGGGCTTAATTATTTTCTATTTTTCTCTCTCGAACTTTTTAAAATATTTGATTTTTCAAGCTTTGTAAATGCAAATTTTATTGGTGTAAATTTGCAATAGGGTGAATCAAACTCTATTCAATAATGGTGATTTTGTACTAATATATAAAGTGTCATTTTTCACCTTTATTCTTGTATGCAAATATATGCACTAAAATAAAGTGTCAAACAAAGGGAGAAATCAAAAATATTAGAAATGGGGGGTGTGAAAGAGTTGTAATTAAAGATGCACTCCAAATTTCCTTCAATTTAACAAAAAGTTGAAAATCACAACTAAGTATGGAGTCGAATCAACAAAAGGAGCCAAATACAGTTAAGGATAAAGAAACACAAGGAGCAACAAAATCACAAAAAGAGAAAAATATGAAAAGGTCTTTTTTTGGAGGATAGTTTTTTCCCATTGGGTTTTCTATCTTTCTCCATCATTTGTAAGAGACCACATTTTAAATGAGTACCTTATCAAGCCTTGTTGCTAGGACTCATATCATCAGTTTTTAGCTTACTCCATAAGTATTGCTTAAGGGGGGGTGTTAGTGTGAAAAGAGACATTGTCAAACTAGTTAGCTATTAGCCTACTTAGTAGATTCCTATTCACACTACACTTAAGCTCACTTAGAGGACATCTAGAGGTTTGTCTCACCTCATGTGGTTGAGAGAAGTGTTTTCACTTTGCAAGACACCTCTACACCTCTTGCATGATCACTTGCCACTCGCTACAACATGTCATGTGAGTTAACAAGTGTTCAATCTATGAAGGGTTAGTCAGTCATTGTGTTTCACATGACCACCTTCATCTCCTTGCCTATATAGGCACGTTTTGTACTCATTATCTCTTGGGTCAACTAATACAATATTGCATTGTTCATGTGCTAGTCTCTTATCTCTTAGATCTTCCTAATTCTAATAAATTTTTACACTATTCATTTATAAATTATATAAACAATCTCCTCAATTTCCGCATCCTCATTTCTTGGAGATTTTCTAGGTGTGACAACATTCTTTTTCCTCATTTTGTAGGACTCACCATTATGAGAATAGATAATATTGTAATAAAACACAAAAATAGTTCTAAATAATTTTAATTTTTTATTGTGATTTATCAAGGCTTATGGTCACTTCCCAAAATAATAAGTGAATTTAGTAGAAACCATAATTTCACATAACTTCATTATATATGCTTAAGATACCTTAAAATAAATATTGTATAAAATCACTATTTCCTTGTTCAACCCTCCAAAAATCGAGAAAAAAATTACTAAATTTTAGCCCTAGGAGTGAAAATGGTGGAAACCTTAATTCTATTTAATAAATCTCTTAATTATGATCTAATTTATCTAAAATATAGATTGTAGTAGCTTCAAAATGTCCTTGAAAAACTATCCAAAAATATTGAAAAGACTAACCAAAATGATAGAGATATGTGCTTCCTAAAATGACTTCTAGAGGAAAAGAATTGCCTTGTTTCTTGCCTTCATGGTGCCAAGATCATGCTCTAATATGGTCACTTGTAATAAAATAAATTACTACATATCAAGGGGTGCATAGTTCATTGCTTGTTATTTTTTATATCAATTAGTCTTTGAGTTTCACCATTTTCTTTGTGAATTTTAGTTTTGGCTTCTATTCTTCTTTATATGGTGTGTATGGACCACCTACATGTTTTGATATGTTGTTACTCAACATGTCGGTTGCTGGTGTTCAATATAATTTGAGATGCATGTGTGGTAATGTGCCTAGTTCCTTGTGAGGACGATGTTTTTCATTATTGTGGTATTTCTTGAGATGCATATGTGATGCTTCTATGCCTGGTTTATCGTAAAGCTTTAGTTCATAAATATGCACATTATTATTCATGGTTTGATTACATGTATCATGATTCTAATTCATTTGGATACATTGACATATATACATACATGCATTCATACATATATACATACATACATGCATACATACATACATACATACCTACCTACCTACCTACATACATACATGCATACATATGTGTGTGGGTGTATTGTATATGATGTTTTACCCCATTAGGTGATTATAAATTATGCTTCAACTATTATATATAAAGAAGGTATGCTTAATATGTGTGTTGAGTGGATACAGGTACAAGGTTATTTCTCCACTTGATTATGTAGGATTGATCTATTCTCCAACAATGGTTATTCCAAAGATGTCACATTGGGCCTCCCTTTCATTATTCCTGATTTGTACTCAAATAGAGTATGAAATGTGGCATGTTTGACCCAATGTTAACTTGGATCCGAATTAGAGGTGATTTCTAGTAAATTTCTAATTTAATTTAATGGTTTACTTTCCTTGTTGCTCATTTAGGAAATTAAATGATCTCTTATGTTATCCAATGAAATATTTCTATGTTTTGGAAAAGGGGAAAAATAAGTTAATTATTTTTTAAAAATATCCTTTGGGTTGGGACTATGTATATTCGATTTAATCGTTTGGTTAATTATATTGCAGATGGATTATTGTGGCATGTTTCAATTTGATTAAATGAAATTTAGAAAAAGAATGAGAAAATTGGAGAAAACAAAATAAAGAAATATAAAATTAGAAATTAGAAATTAGACCAAAAGGAGTTAAAAGAAAAAGTGAGTCTTTTTATGATTATTCACTTTTTAAAAGGAAATTGCTCCATAACCCTCAATTAATTTTTTTGAAAATTTGGATGATTTTATCTATTTGGAATTGTGAAAGCTTGGGGCTTGGATAAAAATTTGATCATTAGTGGATGCTTGATCTTGTGTATATTTTGCTCTACCAAATACTGAGAAATTACAAAGAAATTAAAATTTAATTTTGATTGATTTGGAGGTATTTCTCTCTCCCTCCCTTATTTCTTATTCCATTTACTTCTTGGATTCCATGCTCACCCTTAAGGGAGCATTTGAATTCCCTGTTAGCTTCAAATTTAAAAAAAAAAATGATGTAATTTTAATTTATTTAAAAATTCAAAAAATGTAATTTTGTGCCCTCACCATGCCTAAACTTAAAAAATTCCTAAAAATTTAATTTTATTGCATGAATTAGGTGTTGCTCACATTTGAACCAAAATTACACTTTTCATTTTTTTAAATTTCTTAAAAAAGGAAAAATTTAAGGTTCACTAATGGAGTTTTCTTGAATTTGCTAGTTTTTACATTTAATATAATTAGAAACATCAAATTTTGAAAGTGAAATTGGATGTTTTAGATTGGGGGATTTTGAGTCTCATTCATGAATTTTCATAAGGATCATTTTAAGATCATGTTGAAAATTTGGTATGTTATGCCTTTGTGCCTTGTTTTCTATGTCATGCTCAATTGTGATGAGTCATGTTGAACTTAGGATGAAGGTACTAGAGAGTCATAGACAAGTGGCTCTTGATGTTTTATAGGGTCCAAAGTGGCTTGAGGATATCTCATGCAAGATATTCCTTAATAATTGAAAAC
>VDFB02110733.1:0-28169 GCA_007258455.2 Sequoia sempervirens | reverse complement strand
AAACCGTGGTTTTCATTTACTTCATCTTGGTTCCTTCCATTATGAATGAGCTCGAGGGTTTTCCTGAAACCCTAGCTATTGAAGCTTGATACCTTTCATATTCTATAAATGGGCCTCAAACTGCTTGCAATTGTTCATGCATAATGTTTTCAAGTAGCCATGTAATAAACTAATAAAGGTATTAGCATCAAGCATGCAATTGTTCTGACACATTTTTCAAGAATTCTCATTGCTAGATTAGGCCTACAAGCTTATCTACTTTTTCCAAGCTGCAAAGAGCAGTTACAAGTTTACTGTATGTAATAATATTAAAAGTAAACTCTATCTCTGGTCTGCCATTGGGATGTTACATGTCTTAATTCCTTCACCATCATGACTGTCCTTTACCTTTTCTAGCTGCTTGTTTTGCATGATGGTTGTCCTTCCAATCTTTAGGCTGTCACTTTCAAATTTGCTCTCTTTTAGTGACTGCTCGTCATATAGCCCTAATTTTTCATGAAGTCTTTATTGCATTGAGTGTACTACCTTATATCCTTTTTAACTTTGTCCACCTACTGTCACATATATATGCATTATCATTGTCTTCACAAATTGTGATATTTGCCCTTATAACTGTGATATCTGCTTACTGATCTAAGAATCACTGCCATTAACTTGTGAAAGCCCTTGCTGGGTATTTTTACTCAAGACTCTTTGTAGATTCCTAGGTCAATGTCATGCAGGGTTAACAATTATCATGCTCCTTGTATATTGTTGGTTATGCATAGATTTTTCATCATGCTTATAACTCCACATTGCTCTTTCCATTGTTGTTAAATTTCTATCATTTTCATTGTCTCAAAACAACAAATTGTGCAACCAGCTATGGAAAATATCTCATTCCCATTAAAAGTTACACTTGTAAGTTGTGAAACTTGTCTGCTTCTCCATTTCCATCAATAAAGTTATTGTCAACTACATATCACTTGTGGAGGTAATCCTTGGGTCTGAGTAACTCAAGAAAATGTAGATGAAAGTTGATCATTATGTGACATTGAATAGGGCAGTTGAAAAGTTTTACTACCCTTCCTTTCATCTTCATCCGTAATGTAATCTCTTGTGACCATTTCTTGTTTTCCTTTAGTAAATTCAAAAGAAAAAAAAATTGTTGTTGTCCTGTATGACATGAGAATACATTTTTCTCCTATTGAATGCCCTAATTTCTTGGAAGTACCAGGTATCTCCTTGACTACATGCATTTCAAATAGTGTTCTTTTATGTAACATTGACATCATATAACACTGTCATCCTCTAGAGATTATGGCTCACTGCTTCTTTGATGCTATGTTCCATTTTGTGTACTTCTTGTTTGATGGCATTGCTTCTCCATATCACTATTATGCATACTTGTTCTCAAGGCATTGATTTTTATCATTCTGAACTTGGGTTCCTGCATTTCTTGCATGCAATCTTGATCCATGTTGGATCATTTATGATGACCAAACCTCTGCATGAAATATTATGAGCATATCCACTAATGTTGTCCTTGCATTGACATGTAGCATGCATTTTTTTGTCCCAACCTTCATGGATTCCATAACAATGCTTGTTGCCCCACATGTTTACTACCTGATTTCCACAACAGTTGTTTACCTTTTCAATTATGTGCCACAATTAACACTGTCTCCTCACTTTGATCCTAGTGGGCAGACCACCTATGTCGGTGACCTAAAATCTCACCATCCTATGTGATGTGTGGTTGCCCAATAGGGTTAAGGTGAGAGGGACTTGACAATACTCTAGATTGCTCCCTCATTATTTAAGAGATGCATAATTGAACTTGATGCATCTTTTGAATCTGATAATGAAAGTTGATCAATTGGTGTGATTCCATATTGATTTAATGCATTAATAACAAGTATATCTTTGATCAAGTTGCTCAATTTCCTATTTCTCTCAAAGCATGTTGAGCTCTACCCTCGTGGGAGCCACATTTACCCCACATGTATTTAATTGAATTAGAACAGTAACAAGATTTGTCCTAAATCTGCACATGAAGCAAACAAGTTAGAAAAATAGATGCATATTTTGGATGTGTTTGATGACTTCATTGTTTTCCAAGACATCCAAGGTTTGCATGCTTATTTAATGCACTTAGAGATCAGTTTATACATGCATAGGTAGGTGTTCATGTAAGGTTTGGATCTTTCATTTCTTAGAGCATTGCTCTATTGTCATTGTGATTGCCATATGCAGGGGCTAGGAGCACTACGGAGCTAGGAAGGACACAAGCAGCTCGGGGGCAGTAGCAGAATGAGAGGACACCTTCAAAACTAGTCATTCTCAGGAAATGACTAGTCTCCACCCTTATATTCACATTTAATTTTTTACTTATTCATGTATAAACTATTCTTTATTTTCATTGAATAAGTTAGTCCCTTGGCTTGTGAGGGACATGTACACTTTGTGATTATCAATAAAGATTACATTTGTAGCACATATGGTTCTCTTTTCTCATTTGTTGTAATTGAAACATTGGAATAAAAAATGTAATTTGTTTCATTTGACAATATCTATCTTGCATATTGATGACTTGACTTAGCAGACTATGGTTTATCTTTAAAAAATTTAATCAAACAATACAAAAATAATAAACACTAACCCTGATTTCAGTTGAAAGCTAAAAATTAGGTAACAAGTCCAACTATAGATATAATAAATAATAGCAATTTCCCATTTAACTAGTTGTAGTAATTATAGAAACCAATTAAATATGTATTATTTGGAATTATTGACATGAAGGTTTGAATAAAATAATAGCATAATTATAATCCATAAAAAATTTATAACACATTTGATTATCTTTTCAAGGTGAACCTATATTAGGGATCTCAAAACATATTTTAAACTCACAAGACTGAAAACAAGGGAAGTTCACCCATTAACCCAAGTCAATACATACACATTAAGACTAAAATAAATATTAAACTTTATGATAGTGTCATTACCTTACTAAACCAAGTATTCAAGTCTAAATAAAATAATCCCTTTTTGGGCTAGTTGTCAACCCAATCTTTTAAAATGACTTGATTAGCAATTTAAAAATGATTTCATAAGTACTAAAAAATGGCCCACTGATGGCCACTACTTCTTGTTAAAGTAATCATGCATTAGCTAATAATTAATTAATCTTTAATTGATTATTAGTCTAATTTATTCTCATGCACTTGAGCTAAACTTAGGAGTTCTTTATTCAATTAACTAAGTGCTTTTTTGTTAAGTGAAGTGAGCAATTATTAGGGTTTCTCCTATATAGCACTCAACTCATTATATTATCACTCTAAGATTTATACTTCTTCTCTCAAACGCTCAACCTTTGAGGACACTTGTTTTCCTTGAAGATTCTTGAGGATCATTTTGTATCTTTTTCTTGTTGAGGAATATTGCATATATTATTTGTAGATCTCTTGCATGGAAGGTTTCTTTGTTTGTTGTTTGATCTTGTGACTCACGTTTTTCACAATTCTAACATGGTATCAGAGCCTTGAAAAGTCAGATTTGGATTTTGTTTGGTCTGATTTGGATTCATGAGGTCAAATCTATGAGGGTTTGAAGCAGTTTCTTTTTTCCAGATCCAAAGGGTAATTGCAATTTTGGTGCATTTTGGCACAAAAAGGACCTCGTCATTGGATTCAAGAGGACGATTTGACAATTTTTTACTATAAATTCACCTATATTTGGCATCGGGAGCATCTGAGGAAAAAAATTGTACAAGGGCCATATGGCCCCTGTACGGCCACTTGCACACATTTCCAAAAAAAAGCCATAAAAAAAGGTCAACATTTTGGTTTTAAGTTTCTTTTTAAAAAAATTTAAAAATATAAAAAATATAAAAAAGTAGTCAAATTTTTTAAAATAAAAAAGGGGACACAAATTTAAAAAGGTTTTCCATGCGCATTAATTATGGTACCCACAGGTACCTACGTGAACAGGCCCTGTGGGCCCCATAGGTCCACTAGTGAGCTTATGCACTTCTGCCCAGTGGCCTATGCTCTATGGTGATTTTTTAAAAATTTATGGCACCCAAGTTTATTGGCAACTTTCCCCAGGTCTTCCCATGGGTTTTCCAGCACCAACATCATGTTTTTCGATTGTGCCCTATTTTTTTCTCCCGGTGGAATTTTTGCATTTTTTTGGCTAGCAAAACATTTCTAGAAAACCTAAAAAATTCCAACAATGTCTTTTTTCTCGACGATGCAAGAAGATTCCAAGAATATTTTGTTAATGTTTGCAATATACCAATGATTTTTTTATCACCGGGTTTTTTTTTTACCATAAGAGAATATTCTTGGGAATATTATGTTGATTTCATGCTAATTTCAGCATGACATCAACCATATGGACTGCACCTTGCCCCCTCCTAGCCCTTCATTTGGCCTTAGAGAGTAGTTTTTTTCTTTTTGGCATAACTTGGGCATAGAAAGTCAAAATTGGGCAAACATGATATCATCGAAAATCTGGTTTCGCAAACTTTCTAGTGGTGTGGGTATCATCATCTATTTTTTTTAGTGGTACATTCTATAGCCTATTAAAGTCATAGATGTTGTTTTCAGTACCGAGTTCGTAACTTTTGATCAGTTTATTCATTTTTCCCGATTCTAGCAGTGTTGGAACCATCTTTCAGAGCTCTTCACATCCATCCATGTGTTTTTTCAAATTATTCTCCAAGTACATTTTATTCATTTTTTTTGTGTTTTCATACTCTAGTGAATTACTTGGACATTAGCTCTTGGAAACTTTTTCATTTGTGTGGGATGACTCATTTTTGGATATTATTCAAGTATTTCTAGTATTTTGTCCTATTTGGACATTGCAGACATTTTTTCATGCACATTCTCTTTCGTAGATGCACTAACATAAAGTGCCATTCTGGTGTATATTTTTTGGAAATTTTGCACATCATGTTGTGTCTTTTGTATTCACACTATGATATAAAGTGCCATGGGGGGTTTGATGTTTTCCTTTGTTTTTCCATCACACCTTTGTCAAGTGAGTGTCCCTTCCATGACAACATTGAATCCTCGTGATTCTTGCCTCATGCATGTGTGCCTTAGTTTTTGCACCCTTTTATTTGCAAGTTGTTTCTCCTGCATGCACTTCTTGGTTTCACATAGTTTCAATGTACCTATCTTGGCTCTCCCTTTTCAACATTATGGGGGGGTTTCTACTATTGGTGTTAATGCTTCTTTGGTTTCGTAGTTTGGAGTGATCTATGTATACAATTCTTGTTACTATGTACTTTTAGATGCAGCGTACATCAACAGCTAGTTACACACATTTCAATGAGTTGGAGCATTTACCATATGGACATTCTTACATTCTTGTTTCTAGAGGTGACCTTCCATTTTCATTTGATCAGAGACTATTGGGTATAACTTGTATTTTCAACTTGCATTTTACATGTTTAGTGTCATTTTTGGTCACTCATATAGATTCATGTACCATTTGTATATTCAATTTTTCAATGTTTTTCCTTTGTTTACCATTTAATTCGAGTAGTTTCATTGGGGATACTCATGCTGATTATTGTCTCTCTCTTGATCAGTGTTCTTCAGACTATTGGTACTTGTATTTTTTACTTGCATCTTGCATGTTGAGTAGTGTCATTGGGGTCACTCATGCAAATCCATGTACCATCTATATCTTCAACTCTTAGATGTTTTCCTTTGTTTTCCATCTGATTCAAGTAGTGTCATTGGGGGTACTCAAGCAATATAGTCTCCTTGATCTTGATATTTATATCTTAAATTTCTAGATGTTTTTCCTTTGTTTTTCATCTGATTTGAGTATTGTCATTGAGGGAATTCATACAGATTCTTGTTATCTTGATTCTAATCATCATTTTTTTAGAGGGAGTTTCTTCATTTTAGCACCATATCAGTCACCATTCAACAGTATTATATAGCTTCTTTGTGCTTTAGAGATGTTCTACATGTTTCTCCTTTTTGGGAAATTATTTCGGTTGGAGGCTTCTTAGTCCTATCACCTTGATTTGGAGGCTTTTTAGTCCTTCATTCACCTTTCTCTCTTTTGGAGAGGAGTTTTCTCCCACTGTGGTTTTCTCCTTTTCTCCAGTTTTGAGAGATCTTTTGTTTGTACATGGGTACCTCACTAGGCCTTGTTTGTCGGAACCCATCATGCATTCTCATTTTAGGTTTTTTAGCTACTTCATAAGTTCATCTTAATGGGAGGTGTTAGAGTAATCGTGCATTAGCTAATAATCAGCAAATCTTTAATTGATTATTAGTCTAATTTATTCTCATGCACTTAAGCTAAACTTAGGAGTTCTTTATTTAGTTAACTAAGTTCTTTTCTATTAACTGAAGTGAGCAATTATTAGGGCTGCTCCTATATAGCACTCAACCCTCATTGTATTATCACTCTAAGATTTACACTTCTTCTCTCGAACTCTCAACCTTTGAGGACTCTTTTTTTCCTTGAATATTCTTGAGGATCATTTTGTATATTTTTCTTGTTGAGGAATATTGAATGTATTATTTGTAGATCTCTTGTGTGGAAGGTGTCTTTGTTCGTTGTTCGATCCTATGGATCATGTTTTTCACAATTCTAACACTTCTTTAGATTTTTATTTGTGTATCTACTATGGTCGATGTCAGATTGCCTAAACATAGACATCTAACCAAGCCATTAATAGAAAAATTGTCTTGTCTAACCACTATGAACATATTTTTTGTGTATGCATGTTGCTACAAAATACTTTGCTTAAAAATGGATAAAAATGTCACTAGAATAATTTGACCTATACTTTTAATAATATAAATATACAATAATAACTTGGAGGAAAATAACATTAACTTCAATGACATACCTATAGGAAATTTTTAGCAAACTTCAATTTTTCAAAGGACAGTAAATTGTTTCGACCATATTATATTTTGTAAACATTTGGGTTTTCTTTTGGTTAAATGTTTATGGAGGAATAACTTTATATATATGAAAATTATTGTTATAAGAATTGTTGTGCTTGATTCAAAAATATCACTGAGCAACCATATATTCAAAAAAAAAGGATTCTATTTTATTAGTTTAGAACTTTCAGAAAAATGTGATATGCAGGTGGAAGGCCAATTATTAACATTTTGTCAACATCCTCTTCTCGCCTTTGCTTAAATGGGGTTTTGGGATCCATTAACCATAATGGAATGATCTCATTTTCCTACGCACATGTTTCCTTTTTCAATTTTTAGTGATCTATGCCTTGATGATCTTGAATGGTGGGGGCCCCAACAGGGCTCCCCCACCTATGCATTCTGCTCTTCATAAATCTGCCTCCTCTTCTTCATCTACAAGGAGTTTTAAAAGTACACCTAGTAAGTTGCCTGCCTTAAATCCTGGGGGTAAGGACATTTTTTTGGCTGGTGAGGACCCAATGTCATATGTGGAAAAGCTTGTGGGCGGGAAGGTTTCGACAAAGGTGTCCCTATCATCTTTGTCTGCTTTCTGCATTGTGGAAGGGGATGAGGTGGATGTCCCAAATGTGATTCTGAATGATGCTATCAAAGGCTTGAAATTATCCCTAGTGGGTAAATTCTTTGTTTCCCATCTTAATATTGACCAGGTGCGTAAGTGGGCCACTGACACTTGGAATCTCAAGGGTAGTGTCTCAATCAGTGATATGCCTAAAGGTTTATTTTTATTTAGTTTTTTCATCTTAGAGGATATGATCAAGGTTCTCACGGGAGGCCCATGGGCCTTTGATAGAGGCTTTAAGAATATTTTGTCCCTATGTAAGTGGAAGCCTAGCTTTGATGCCTTAGCGGACTTGGGTAGGGTGGTCCCAACTTGGGTTAGGCTTCGTGGTTTACCCTTGGAATTTTGGCATCATAATATTTTTAAAGGAATTTTTGATTCCTTTGGTACCTTGGTAACGATGGATAAAGTGACCCTTCTCAAGTCACGACTAGTATATGCTAGAATGTGTGTGAATGTTATTTTTAACATAGTTCTTCCCACTATAGTGACCTTAAAATCAAAGCTTGGCAGATAGGTTCAACCTTTGGAATATGAAAATGCTATGGTTTATTTCCAGGTGTGTAATACATTTTTTATTTACAAGATGCTTGTAAAACGGTCCCTCTTGAACCTAAAAAAATCCAGTTAGGAGTGTTGTTGAACTCTCCCTCAAAAAATTTAGCTCCTATGGCTTTGTTAAAGGAGCCTATTACACCAAGCTCGACCTCGGTAATGTAGCTTTCTAGTAAGGAGGCGATGCCTTTTCAGACCTTGGTTGAGGATATTGGTAAGTCTTTAAATGAGTGTGTCCTCCCTGACAATTTAGAAAAGCTCATTCTAGGGGAAAAAGTTGAAGGGTTCGCTTCTTCCCCTTCTCTGGAGAAGTACCTTGACCCACAAAATGGAAATGATATGTTTGATAACTTTCAAAATCTATCACAAGAAGTGGAGGAAGTTGATCTCAAACTTCAAGAACAAAATAAGGAAATCCTAGAGGAAGGTGAGTTTGACAATCAAATAAAATGATTGTTAACTTCTTCCCCTAAGCTCTCTCAGGTTGGTCTTGGTTTGGAGGTGGTTCAAACATGAGAAGCTAAACAAGAGAAGGACAAAAATGAAGAAGAAAAAAAGAGATTATTGATTTCCTCTTTCCCCCAAAAAGAGGGTTTGGGGGATGAGGATTGGAATCAAATAAACACAAAATCAAGGAAGAAGAAGAAACTGGATGTAGGAGGAAATAACAAGGTGGGAAGGCCACCCTTAAAAGAATCAAGGAACAAAGATACAACTAGAGATGTGGCTTCTAGAAAACATAGAACTCTTGATTCCCTTGCGAGGAGTAAATCTAGAAAGAATTAGTGAGAGGTCCTCTCCCATTCTTTAGTAGTATCAAGGTGATACTATTGCTCCTTTTTCCAATGCATTTGTTGTCTTGGAATGTTAGGGGACTTAATGGCCCCTACAAACAACACTTGTTGAAAGACTGTTTGGCAGATGTGAAACCAAATGTCCTCTTAATCTAGGAAACTAAAATGAAGAGAGAGAATTTTGAGAAAGTGATCAAATGGCTTTGGCCTAGTGCAAAATTTAAGTGAGTGATGCTGAAGGAGCCTCGGTGGGGATTGCAGCTTGTTGGAACCCTGATAGTCTTTCTGGAGGGCTAAATTTTTGCAAAAATAATTGTCTGATAGTCTCTTTGAAAGATATTACTACCTCATTCAAGTGGAATCTTGTTAATATTTATGGGCCTAACTTGCACCTTGATAGATTAAATCTTTGGAACTTGCTTGAAGGGATTATCAAAAACAAAAAGGAGGAGTATTGGATGTTGGGTGGGGATTTTAATTCCCCACTGTATCCTTTAGAAAAATGTGGAGGCCTTATTGATTTCTCAGATAGCATGATGGATTTGTCGAGCTTCTTCAACTCTGTGGGGCTAATGGATATTCCTCTGAATGGTTCACTTTTTACATGGACTAATAGAAGATAGAGTAGTCATTTAATCCAAGTTAAGCTAGATTGTTTCCTTATCTCTTCGAATTGGAACATTTTGCGGGACCTCACTCTTATTGCTCTCCCCAAGATTGGTTCAGATCATAGTGCTCTCCTCCTTGGGTGGGAGGATAAAGTTGCTAAAGGACCTTTTCCCTTCAAATAAAAAATTATGTGGTCTCTTCATCCATAGAAATTCAAATCCTTGGTTGAAGAGTGGTGGAATGTTCCTTCTAATGGTGCTCCAATGTATCGTTTAACTCGGAAGTTGAAGAAAGTTAAAGAAAATGTTAAGGGATGGAAAAATACTCGTTTGGGAATATATTCTCCACAAAAAGATTTAAGCTTAAAAATTAAGGATATTTAGGATCTAATGGAATTGGGTAATGTAGATGAAAATACCTGCAACCAAGAAAGGGACCTTAGAACTCAATGGTATAAAATAAACAAAAAAGAAGAGATTTTCTGGAAACAAAAATCCAGAATTTAGTTGTTGAAGGAAGGGGAAAGAAACACTAAGTTTTTTCATTAGTCCACCTTAAAACACAGATGTAGAAATAGGATTAGATTCTTAAATTCAACCAATGGAATAAGATTGGATAGGGAGGAAGATTTTTCTAAGGAAGTTGTTTCTTTCTTTTAAAACTTTCAAGAATTTCTTGTGGTTGATAATTTTGAATTGGAGGATATTTTGTAGGTTATTCCACAAGTCATCTTAGAATAGGATTTAAAAGATATGTCCAAATTTGTTTCTCTACAAGAAGTTAAGGAGGTGGTTTTCTCTTTTGGTTCCTATAAAGCCCCGGGCCCTGATGGCTTTGCTCCTAGTTTTTCTTAGGAGTTTTGGGACATTGTCTCAACTAACCTTTTCAATGTTGTTATGGATTTCTTCAGATCTGGAAGGATTTTAAATTAGATGAATACCACTTTTATAGTGCTAGTCCCTAAGTCAAATGAGGTTGCTTCTATGAATGAATATAGACCTATTAGTCTATGTAATACCACATATAAGATATTCTCTAAGATAATGGTGAACAGACTTAAATTGGTTTTGAATAAGATGATTGTTGTTAACTAGAAGGGGTTTTTCAGGGAAAACAAATTTTGGATGCTTCTATATAAACTCATGAGGTGCTACATTCGATGGACCTTAGAAAAAAGAAAGGTATGGCTTTGAAACTTGATATTTTTAAAGCCTATGATCGGGTCTCTTGGAATTTCCTTTTTGTTGTTCTTGAAAATTTTGGTTTCAAAGGAAAATTTCTCAACTTAATTAGACCTTGTGTTACCACTCCTAAGTACTCAGTCTTGGTTAATGGGGTGTCGTAAGGCTTCTTTTCTTTTGGTCGTGGTTTGAGACAAGGTGACCCTCTGTCTCCTTATCTATTTGTTATTATTGTTGAAGCTTTGGGTTGTAATATTCAAAGACAACTTGTAAATAGGAAGCTAAAAGGTTTTTGTGTTGCTTCCTCCCTTCCCCCAACCTCACATCAATAGTTTTTTGATGACACTATCCTTCTTGGGGAAGCCTATATCCTAGAAGCCAAACAATGGAAAGAGATGCTTGATAAATATGCTAGAGTTTCAGGCCAATTTATCAATTACCAAAAGACCAATATTTACT
Source organism: Sequoia sempervirens (assembly GCA_007258455.2). Taxonomy (NCBI): domain Eukaryota; kingdom Viridiplantae; phylum Streptophyta; class Pinopsida; order Cupressales; family Cupressaceae; genus Sequoia; species Sequoia sempervirens. The sequence continues at coordinate 17,041 of VDFB02110733.1, read as the reverse complement.
TCTTTAACACTAGCCATACAATAAAAGAGAAAGTAATAAACATTATTGGTTGTCAAGAAGTTGATTTGTCGGCTACCTATCTTGGCTTACCTTTAATTTCAAGAAAACCTCATATTAATTACTGGAATTATATTGTTGAAAAGATCCAAAAGAAGCTAGCTGGTTGGAAAGGTAAGTTGCTAAGCTTTGCTGGAAAAGTTCAACTTTTAAAAGCATCTTTACAAAACATCCCTGTTTACTATCTCTCTCTTTAATATTCATGCCTTCATTGCTTAGAAGATTGAAATGATACAAAGGATATTTTATGGTCAGGTGTGGAAGAAAGGAAAATATTGGCTCTTGTTAGATGGGATATTGTCTACACTCCAAAGAGAGATGGTGGCTTGGGCATAAGAAAAACAAAAAAATTCAATAAAGCTCTTGTGGTAAAAATGGGATGGTTTTTTCTGGAAGGAGAAAAGGACTGGGTTCATATTTTAAGGGCTAAGTACTTAGGAAATAATGATGTTTGTTGCTTCCTTATAAAAGAGGATCTCCCCTATGGTTTAGTTTTTTGGAACAACTTGTTAAAGATTAGAGATATTTTGAAACAAGGAGCGAAATTGATAATTGGAAATGGTCAAAGAACGGAATTTTAGGATGATGCTTGGACTATTTGTGCTCCTTTATTAGCTAACAATAATCTCCAGCAAATTAGAAACAAAATGAAGAGAACTATTGGAAAGGTCTCTAATTACATAAATTGGGATGGTATGAGGCCAAAATGGATAGATTTTAAGAACTATTTAAATGTTGTTGTTTTTAGGGGAGGTAGACAACAGAATTGGGATGTTGCTTTGGGTTCCCTCCTGTGACAGATTGGTGTTCCTGAGCTATTCTCGATGTATAGGGATAATGAGTGGATTTGGATTAAAAACTCTTCTAGGAGATTTTCAGTCAAATATGTGTATGAAATTATGGAATCCTAGTTATTCTAAAAGGTACTTTTTAAATGGGAAATGGTGTGGAGTAAGAATTTAATTCCTAAGATTATTTTTTTTTGGTGGACTGTGACACATGGAAAGATCCTCACAATTGACAATATTAAGAAAAAAGGATGGTATTTGGTGAATAAATTTTACCTTTGTAATGAAGTAGAGGAATCTATTATGTACCTATTGTTACAATGCCCTTATGCTCAAGAAGTGTGGTCTTTTTTCCTAAAGAATCCGATTATTGAATGGTCTTTCCTTCATCAATAAAAAAAATTATTGACGGTTGGAGTATTTTTCCCTACTCCCACAATATTATTATCGACCTCTAGAGGAAAGTTCCCCCATTCCTCACTTGGGGATTGTGGAAAGAGAGGAACAATAGAGTCTTTAGGGATACAACAAACAATAGTAAAGAGTTGTGCATGTCTATCAGAAAACAACTTCAAGAAAACATTGAAAATTGTAAGTATGCTCCTTCAAAGAAAATGCCTTTGTACTAGGAGATGTGAATCAAGAAACTATGGGGAATATCTCATGATCTAACTAATATCAATTGGGTTAAACAACTTATTAGAAAAAGAACTATTTGGAGTCCCTCAGACCCAAGATGGATTAAATGCAACTTTGATGGGTGTTCTAAAGGCAATCCTGGCTTAGTGGGGGTGAGAGAAATAGTAAGAAATCATCAAGGTAATTATGTAGCTAGTTACAACAAAGGCCTGGGTACAATAACTAACAACTTGGTTGAGGCTTATGCAGTGTGGGCAGGAATAAGTTATTTAAAAGATAAAGGCTACAATAAAGTTATGGTGGAAGGAGATTCTAAGCTAATTATTGACTATTTGAACAATAGGGCTAATGTTCCATGGGAGTTAAAAGATATCTTGGATGATTGTAAAAAAATGATACAATCCTATGAATATTGCAAGATTAGTCACATTTATAGGGAAGGCAACGTGGCTGCCGATGCTATGGTGAATTTTGGCCTTAGACATTTGGATTGGTTACATTGGGACCTTTCCCAATTGTCAACTCAAATCAAGGAAATAATATCTAACAAAAAAATTGGGGAGTTTAATTAATTCAACATGGACAAGAAGAAATTAATTAAGATAAAGGATCAGCAGAGTTTTCCAGTTGTCATGATAGTCACCTTCCTTCTTATGTGGAAGTTGAGTAATATGAAAAGATGAAAGTTGATGTACTATATTTATGACAGGTGTACGTTAAATCTCAAAGATTTCAAAGGAAATGAGATGAAAGGACCAGTTTGTTTAGAAGCCTCGTGCGATCATGAAAATAGAGAGAAGTTGGTTATGATGATTTTTGCCACATTCCTAAAAAAATTATGAAGGATTTGAGAAAAGATGTTATAGCATGTGTTAACACAGGTGATAAGGAGGATAATAAAAAAAGGGTATCATGAATCTTAAAGGTGGCAGAGCTGTCTTTTCCATTAAAGGAAAGATTGGAAGACATGAAGTTAGGCTTTGTAAATAGCAGAATCATATTAGATATATCACCAGAAGGTTCAAGTTGTCATCTTTTCAAATGAAAGCCATGAAGTTTCCATTAAAGCTGAGATATTTTGAATTACCCATCGCTTTATTGTGAATGAGGAAGGCTTAAGAGTGGAGTATTTACTTCTGCAAAAGAAATATCTCACTAAAGAAAAAACTATGGGGGCCATAGAAAGAGGACGAAGCCAAGAAAATATGACTCCTTGAAGAAGAATACAAAATTATGGGGCCTGTTTGAATGGGCTAGTTTTACTTCATACTTCAAGGCCATGGAGGGTTACAATGAAAAGCTTAGCTACAAGTTTGCAAATGTGTGAAAATATGGAGAATTCGAGTTGGGAGGTCTTTGTTTTACTGTGGATGACAAGTTGATTGCCAAGGCTATAGGTCTCACGTATGAAGGAAAGAAGATAGCCAAAGTAAGTATGGGAAACTATCAAACTTATATTGAAATTTGTTTTGAAGCTAAGGAGAAGGCCCAAAGATTTCAGAATGGCTACTCTAGATTGTTACTCCTTCCCCCTTGCCATAATGTTTGTTATTTTGTAATGAAATATTTTACTTTAGAGGGTCATTTTCAGTCGATGCATGGATACCATTTCCCCATCCTTAAGCATATTAGGCACCAAGAGAAAATAAACTTACCATTTTTCCTCCTCTCCTCTTTGAAACAAATCCTTACCAATGGTGCTAATCCACCTTTGCATCAGGGGTTGATAAGAGAAATCTACAAGTATGTCCTCGCCACCACCCCACAAAGGAATCCCTTTAATAACCTGATTCAGAAGCCCACCCCTAAAAGTTCTGTCAAAATAGAACTGCTTGAAATTTGACCCCACTCCCCTGTCAAAGAAACTATTAACCCTTCCCCTAAGTTTGTGGACCCCTCATGGTCGGCGCTCCTCAAAATTACCCCTAAAAGATGTAGTAATGCTCCACTCTCTTCTGTTGCCAATAAGAAAAGAAAATTGTTGATTAGAGAATTGGGTTCTGACCCTCACACTCTAACAATCCTAGATGACCATGATAATATCCTGGAATGTGGGTCAAAGGTCAACTCGTTTGGCTCTAGTTGCTTCCAGGGGGTCAGATAATAGCAAAAAATCTAAAATTTATGAGGATAAGTGTTGCAAGTATGAGCATGTTTAGTGGTGTTGTCATTAATGTTGTCATTGATGTCAACACAGTTCATGTTGCAGATTGTGCATGTATAGTTGAGATGCTATTGAGATGTTGTGAGTACATGGAGCTATCTCTATGATGTTGCAGATGTGTTGAATTGATGGGTTTCCAAGTGCTTTTGAGAAAACTAATAAAGAGAGAAGTTAGAGTTATGTAAGTGTTTAGAATGTACTCTAGTTTGTGCTCTATGTTTCTCCTATGTTGATCCTATGCTTGTGTAGATCTGAAGGGTTGTTGTTGATGATCTGATGGTGATATCTATTGATTTGTAGTCTCTGGTTTGATGGAGTGTGAAAGTCGTGTTCACCGGTGTGTGAATTGTTCTGGAAGAGTTAGCTTTCTGTGGACTAGGAGAAATGTTTCTGCTCCACAGTCCTCTGCTATTCTATTTCAGGTCTTGCAAATCTGGAATATATTTTGTAAAGGTGTTCTCTGGGTTCTGGAAAAATTGTTTGTGGTTTGGTGATCTGGAAGTTGTGTTTCAGAATTGTTGTATGTGTTTGCACAATCTGGATGGACTGATGGAAGGAGTTATGTGTTCAAAATTTATTAGACTTGTTACAGATGTATCTGAAGGAACCTGAGGTGTGCTTTTGTGCATGATGAAGTGTGTTGCATCGTCCATGTTATATTCTTGCTAGGAAGTGTGTACTTCAATGTTTATTTGTCTTCATTAGGTTTGGCTGACCTAGTGTTTACACTTCATATGGAGAATAAAATTAATTAAGGAAGCATGTGGTTGATTCGAGACATTATTTTTTGTCTTTCTTAAGTGTTTTATTGGTCCACTCTCATTCCTTTCCATCGCAGGAATGTTGAGTTTCTGACCTAATTTGAATTTATGAAATGAAGTGTATGTGGCCGACCTTGGAGAAAGTTTCTAAGGTTGAAGATGGTATAAATGCAAGTTAAGTTGCAAAGATTTATATGATACAAAGTAATGAAGTAAGCCACAAATAAAAGAGCAGAAGTGTGTGAAAGTGAGTTGAGGTAGCAGTACTTCATTGTGTTAGATTCTTGAAAGCAGTGAGCTGAAGGTTTCTACAAACTTTTGATCAAGGTTGTGAATGTGTGTAAATTGCTATGGTGGATCTTTTGTTTTCTTTTGTATCTATAGGCAGTGAGCCTCCCTGTTGGACAATGAGTCATTTATGTAGGTAGTAAGCCTTTGTATCTAGATAGTGAGTCCTCTTCTAGGTAGTGAGCCCTTGGCAGTGAGCCTTTGTATTTGTTTTTGCTATCTCTTTATATTGTTTTTGCTATCTCTTTATATTATGAGTTAATCAACGAACTTACCACCATGGCTTAATACTTAGTAAATTATGATCTATTGCATATAATTTTCACTGAGAAGAGAAAATGATGAATTATTAAATCTTGAAAATGTTATATAATAAGTTGTTTGCTGGGGTGGCCATAATTTATAATTACTTGGAATACATATTAGAAAGGATGACACACCCAAAATATGACTTATTTCCCTGAGTTTTCTTACATACAACATGGTGTCATTTTTCTTAAAATAGTTAGTCTCTTTAATTAGTCATTTCTAGCTTATCCTGATGACTTTACGAGGTTGAAGCTAACCTAGGAGTTGCTACATAAGAATGATATGATAAATGTTGATACCATGAGATGTCTCTTGGATAATGAATGGGTGGTCATATTAGAAGCATCGTGCGAAATATTTTCACCTAATAAAGAAAAAGAAATAAGCAATAATGCTCTCTCTCTAACCTTTAGTTCTAAATTGAACTACAACAAAATTCCTCAAGCAACAAGGATATGCAGTAATTTAGAAAGATGGCCTGAATCGTTAAATTTAAATGTATATTAAATCTCAAAACTCAGTTATGTAAAAGACAACATTAATCGACAAAACAATATGACCTCGCAAGCTACAAATAAACCACTTACTCACATGACGCGATGGACCATAAGTGGATGGGTGCTCCATCCTCCCCCCTTAGCATCAACTTACTCCTGGAAGTCGCAAGATGTTCCAAAACAAAATGTATGCAGTAATAAACACGTCAACACAATAAACTGACAGTTATGCCAAACAATTAAAATAACATCAAATAAACTATTTAGATTAACTGACACAAAACAAAGTGTTACCAACACAAAAATGAGGGCGCATATAGGCGACATCATCAAATGTAAAGGCAGGGTGATAGACTAGGATGGGGGAATTTCTTGTCAACTCTAGTTTCCACCTCATACCCATTGGGATTATAGGGAACACTCAAACCTGATAGTGCAGGTGGAGTCAATGCCCGGTACCTGCAATCCTGCAACCAACCAAATGTCGAGCCACATATATATATCTACTAACAAACACAATGTGAGAGGGAATCATAGTGTAGCAGGGCGCTCACAGATGAGTGATGCTACGTCGTTCCCCTCACCAAGACCTCAAACATTAACTACAACACTGAGTACAATAATAACATCATCAAAGTAACACCAGACACATCATAATCAACATCATAAAGAAATTATGAATCAATTGCATAACAACATAGTACCACATCCAGATGAAAAACATAACCAGTAAAATTCAAACACCATGTATCATCATATCAAAAACATCCGAACAGAGTAACATAGTCATCCAAGCACACTAAACTATTAGCCTAATCAGTCAAATTGGTGAAACAATCACTATCATATTCTTAAAGTTCACAACATAACATGAAAAGCATCAGAATAGTGATAGCACATGAGACCTGCATTACTTTCATTCACAAGTTCTAATTATCATCTACACTATCTTTTTAATCGTGATCTTAAGGACTAGTGATCTACCATTAACTTTATAGTTAAGAATTACTAGCTATCATATGAAGGATTCTACAACGTACTAATTTTGGATATACCTCCCAAATAGTTAATAACTAAGGTAAAAAAATTATGAAATCAAGCAATATTCCAAAAGTTATTAGGATTATAAGTCCATCAATAAGGCTAACAAGTAATTCCAAGATGAACTAGTTAACAAAAATATTAACCACTATTGCTAAATATGATATTAATATGAATAAAGGCCAATTCTTCTACAATGTTGAACAAGGCAATCCTACTATGATAACCCATGTCAAAGAAAACAATTTGATAAGTTTGCAACAATAGTCTAGGAATTCTAGTTCTTGAAAACACTAACTAAAATTAGGGCTTTATTAATACCATAAGCATTCATTATCATATGGATTGAGTAAATAAACTCATTCTTATCCCAAAATATAATAAAAGATTTAATTAATTGTATTTTTGTACCTACTCACACTAAAACTTGTCTAAATTGCACCTTGAAGTTTTACTCAAAATCCAATACTGCACATAGTAATCGCATTATAAGCAACATCACAAAGCTATCACTAATTAAATACATGAAAAGCATAGTTTAAGTTCAAATGATAACACAACCAATTTAATCTAATCACAACTTCAATCTCCATGCAACAATATAACATATGCATAATTAACGAGTTTCAAGGTCCTCAAGTTAGATAATGTGTCATCCAACCCAAGTAAAAATGGTGGGACAATCACCAAAAAGGTTTCACAACAATCAAGTGAGGGTGACAGAAGACAACAACACAAGCCAAGAGTCAAACTATATGACAAATTTTACAACCTTTCATAATAGAAAGCACAATTTAACACATCATAAACACAAATTTCTAGGTTAAAACACTCATTTTTCACATACACACAAACTTACATCACCGAAAGACACATCACATGACAACACAAAGGTCCATAATGCATCCTCGGTAGGAAGAATATCGGTGCATTGTGCACTACACCGAGGGTCCTATTCTTTCCACCAGTTCCCTGCACCATTGGACCAACACCCCTATGGAACAAACTCGGTTTGCTAAATGAGGGTGACACAAAAGAAGGACATACCCTTGAGAGTTCGAGCAACAAGGTCGACGTAATTGGGCTCATAGTGCTCAGTGTACGAACCTTTGCTCTGATACCAATGACATGTAACGCCCGTCGCGTGAACCCCAAAGGACAACTAGAGAACTTATAGTAAAAGCACAATATTTTTTTATTATTTATTGAAAGTAGAACAATACATGTACGGTGAACATTAACAACCAATACATACTTTGCAAATAAACATATACATCATAAACCACGTCCTCTGGGGTACACGTGATAGCATTACTAACGTAACCCATACCAAGATGATGTTTAACTAACTACAAGTATTCCACTTAACCATTAATTAGAATTACTAGATGACATTCAAACATCTGCATCATAACATACATAAAACCATCTATCACATCTATGGACGTAATTATACATATTTCCAGAGATACAACACCATTAAGAATTGCACACTGTGAAATGAAAACTCATAATAGTACCAAGCATCAATATACATTTCAAGCATGATAAGAATCCATCAAAGATCATAAATTAAAGTCAAAGATTACATTCATTACAATGATAATAAAAGTTACATCGTACAAGAGTGACAGTAATATAAAAGTGTTCCCCAACAAGAATGGGAACAATACAATAAGATAGAATGATACAACTAGAAAGGTGAATACAAAGTAACATGTCTGGTTCGGACTTGGGTACAATTCTAGAGATGTTGCGAGCGGCACAATCTGCATATCTCGATCCTTGGCTGGGGACCCAATGGGGTGCATAGCACGTTCCACCCGACCACGTGGACTCGAAAGTCCACCCCCCGTGCTAGGAGTTGACAAGAAAGATCCCCATTCCTCAACCAAAACAGTCAAATGAACCCAAAGACAACCATACTCCACAACAAGGATAACAATGACATAAGGTAACAACCCATAACATTACCATCACATAGCCGCAACAAAATAATGTCCAACAAAACCAAATGCCAATATTATAATTCAACATTAAGTAACCATAAGAGGTGCCAACAAAAATAGGATCCAAAGCCTTCAAATGATATCGCAATATCAACCAACAATAAATATCAAGGGAACCTTTCATTAACATCAATCAAGTTTCCATGAGGCATGTGTGCAACACTAAAAGATAGAACTTGGAGGCTTTAACAACAAACAACAAAAACCAATCGCCTCCACAACATCACAATTCAATTAACACTACCAGAGGCAACCAAACAAGGGAGAATAAATGGGTAATGTAGGAGAGTTTCATCACATGGCCTTACATGGATTAGCCAGGCAACCTATCACAAGGTACCACCTCCATCTATGGTTATCCAGGCTACCTATGTCAAGGCGACCACTCCATAGGGTGACTCATGTAGGACCACTTACCTTTCGTGAGGACAAGGTAGTGATCTTACCAACCAAGTCTTCTCATCCCATCCTTAGCCTGTGAAAGCACTAACGATATGGGTAAGGCTCATAATTATTCTTTTTTAGTGTTTAACTACCCAAACCCACTAATTAATTTTATTAGGTTATCACTTATTAAACAACTCTTCCATGGGTTACCCTAATAGCCCCTTTGTGCGCTGGACCCCATGAAGAGCCACTCTCTCTACGGGTACCAAATCAAAACATGCAAGGGGTGTACCTCATCTCACATAAACATCAAGGAGTACATATCACACAACATGCGAGGCAAGAACCATCTCACAAACCCATTCCATATCACTGAGACAAGAACAAAGGAGGTACCACCCATAAGAATCCAAAATCAGAAATAGGATCAATGAATCACAAAGGTCCAACCATGGAAAATCAATATAAATCAAGTTTTCTCCAATGCCTCTAGAAGTCTAAAATACCAAAAATCCACAAACTTACCCTGAGAGTAATTCAAGCATATTGGATTTCCAATCAACACGAAATATGACTACAAGAAGGTCACTGCATAAAATCTCCCCAATCAAACATAAAAGTAAGATTTACATCATGGGACCACAAAACAACTATATAAGTTTCATAATCATAAATCAACTAGTGCAGAGTAAAGAAGACAATATCATAACAAAATTAGAAGCCAACACTTTTACAAAATTATCATCATCAACTAAGATCAATCACAATAACCAATAGCTAAGTCTATTGATAGTTCATCTAAGAGAAACATGATAGGAAATCAACCAAGCAATCATTCCAAAACCCTAGTACTAAAGTTTTCACTTTACAATAATGCTATAGAGGTTATACAAAAGTAAAGTTCACTAAGAAGTAATTTAAAATTACTAAAGAAGTTATTTAAGCATATTTCCCAAATATTCTAATTAATACCCTAGAACCATTTAGACCATCTCATAAGTTTTACTAAGACACCAAGAGCAATCAATCCTAAGGAATGTTTGAATCATCATTAATAATATAATCATTGAGTATCATATGAATTAAGTAAATAAATCATCCTTATCCCCTTTTTCAAGCGATTAGAAACATTAATAAACCCTATATGAAATTAACAAGATATAAGATGAACAATTAAACTTGGTTTGGATATAAATAAGCTTCTAAGTTCTATGCCTAGCATTAGCAAGGTTCACTTCAATGTTATTAAAAAAAAAATTAAATATTACCCTTGATTTTAAAAGCACTTTAACATAATTCCATAACCTAATATGATATGAGATAAGCATAATATGAATGAGATTTTAGCAAGGCATTAATCAAGTGCATAAGTCAAAACCCATAAAATTATTTGATGATTCAAAACCCATAAAATTATTTGATGATGCACCTTAATAACAAAATCCCATTTTACAAAAGTGTAAGACATAGCTTAAACTTAAAGATAATTTGTGTTTTCTTAATGTTCTTTTCTCGAACCTATTTTATTTTATTTTATTTTATTGTGTTTATTGTAATAATCACAAGGGTTTCTAACAAAGAGAATTAGAATAAAATCCCAATTAATACACATATCTCATATTCTCACACATAATTCTATTACAATGAGACTAATATATATTAACATTGCTTAATAAAAATAATAATTGATGGTAATACTTTACTTGGTTTATTTATGTTTCTAATATTAATTCATATATAACTTTGATAATCATTATCTCAATATATCTTTCTAATTATTACCATAATTACTTATACACCTAATTAATTTTATACTTAGAATAATTGTAAGGAAAAAAAAACAATTCCCCTCTATTCCTTTAATAAAAAATATATACTTATATTTACTTTTCTACCTCTTAGTAAATCCACCTTTGTTCCTTTTAATATAAAATATATACTTCTATTTACTTTTCTAACTTTTAGACAAAACCTAGAATAACTACTTATGGATTTTTCTTTGTTTGGTTCTTATTTTCATTGTTTCTTTAATCTCTCCTAAATAATGCAAAGGAAAAGGCCTAACTTTAAGCTAAGCTCACCTTCTTAATTTCACCGTGAAAGATATAAGGAACCCTAAACAAAAGAAGTTCACGTATTTATTATTATTATTTTTGTTTATCATTTTTGTTGAGTAGGGAAGAGAAATATGAACGGGTGGCGACACAGGGAAATGAAGGTTTGCAGAGAACAGAGAAAAGGGGAGGCTACCATTTCCGTCAATTTAACAGGTACAACATTCCAGAGGAAAATGTTAGTGGTGCTAAATGAAACAAATATGAAAATATAGGCTTGCACTCTAATAATTGGCATCATACCAGAAATCTGGTAGTAATGAAGGGACATCCTACAATGCATAACAAAAAGGAAATTTTTCTGTTAGGTAATGAAGTTGCGAATGCCCCGGGTGTATAAGCATATGCGACACAGCAACGAAGGCACGTGAATTGGTTGACAGAATGCCTCAGGGAATGTGATTCTCATGGAATGCAATGACTGCAGAATATACACAGAAAGGGTTTAATGAAAGGCTAAAGAAACTTTCCAGCAAATGCAATTGGCGGGTGATGCCCAAAAGCATTCAGGGAGGTTATTTAAATTTTTACACCCTTCTATGTTCAAGCGCCGCAGCTGAGACAGGTTGACAATGAAATCAGAGAGATTATTTAAACCTCTACAACATTCTATTTTCGAGTACTGCAGATGTGACAGGTTGCCAACGGAATCAGGAAGGCTATTTGAACCTCTACAGTCTCCTACGTTCAAGTGTTGCTGCTGTGACAGGCTGCAAATGGACGCAAGAAGGCTATCTGCCCCTCTTCAGACTTCTATTTTCAAGTGTTCCTGGTGTGACAGGTTGTAAACGGTAACAGGGACATTATTTAAAACTTATACGCCCTCCAAAGTCTAAACGTTGCAGCAGAGATAGTTTGTCGATGGTTTCAGGGAGATTATTTGATTTCAATCACCCAAACATACGCGTGCAAACTGTTTCCCAGAATGGGCTCAAAGAGATGTCAACTTAAGGAATGAAACAAAAGGATAGCAGCGTGGGCACAAAATGGGTTTTGCACGAAAGCTCTCAAAATCGGTGAATCAATGAAGCACTCTGAAACACATCATCCTAATACCGTAAGCTTTGTGTGTGTTATAGGTGCGCGCAATCATGAGTGTTTGGAGGATGGGGGCTGCACATACTTTACACAATCGCAACCCTTACTGCATTACATATATAATTGGTCATTAGGAGTGCATGATCGAACTTCATGCCCATACAGACTAGTCTGGGGACTCCTACGCCTTATTACTATGATGCCCATTAAACTGAGGTGGCCTAAGGGTTGAAGGTGAATATAAGCTGGGTATTTCCAGCGACACTGCTTAAGACTGGACATTAAGTTTACTGCGACATATAATATTTTCCATACATCTGTTCAGGAACGGCAGAAGGGCTCGGTTTACAGTTGAAGAAATGGCTAAGAAACTTTCAAGTAAGACGAATAATGGGTATAAATATAAATAAAACTACAATTTGCGGTCAGCATCAAGGATCATACCTGTATTTTAACACCAAAGAATAATGTAGCATTCACTAAAAGATTTAGTTCATCCTCTCCTGCCTGTGCCGAATTGGGAGCTATGGGACAGGATATGGAAATCCATAAAGAAACGTGGTCTCCCGGGAAGGAATGCACACCTCCAGATTATTCCCCAAATCCATTTTTTTAATCAGAGGCATAAGAAACTTTCCAGTCAAAAAAATGATTTTTTTTTTTGTGCCCCACTTCCTTCGGCAGACAAGTATGCAAAAATGTGCAGCATAGAAAAGGCACGTGTACTGCATGACAGAATGCTTTCAGGAGACGTGGCCTCATGAGGCCATTAGTGTCGATCAATAACAAGAGTAATAATTTAATTAAATACCATGTTTAAGCAACCCTACTTCTTGTGTCCAACAGTGGTAAAAAAAATGCAGTTGACAAAAGAAAATAAAGATGCCATGGTCAGGATCTCAAGGCATCTTATATTTTTAGAGGCCCTAACAATATGTTGCCTGTTGTAACCATATGTAGCTTTGTCTTGTTTAATACATTCATCTTTGTGAATTTAAATACCCATGGTAGCAAGAGATTTAAGCAGCTCTGCTGCTTGTGTACAGAACTAATAGAGAAAGATTTGTAGATATAAATCACTAAGTGCATACCATTCTTAAAGTAGGAGAATGTGTTTCGAGGGCTTGAGATTCTTTACTTATAAAACCACTATATATCATATGCTCACGTTTAAATGGCCTCCACATATGCCTTCCTTGTGGGATTTTGGCTGGCAATAGATTCTTGGAATGAATGTGTTATAATTTCCACCGTTGAGGATGCGATCTTCCATTTTTGCCTTAGAGTCTTAGATGTCCATCACATGTTACTTTTAACTTCTTTGGCAATAAGGAGATGCGTATAACCATAAAACTCCATGATGCTAAGCAATAATCTTTGGAGATGCTTTAAAATATTTTAGCATGTCTGACCATTACCAAACGTCACTGCTGTGACATCGTTAGGGAGGCCCTTAAATTGCAGTTTCAATGCAAACTACAAGTTCTTCAACATGGATATGCATAGAAGTAGGAATGCAGAGATCTTTATTTAATACATTAATTGTAGGTTGATCTTGCATCTGGCTGGAGAGAATGGCTGCCAATTGTTGTTGCTAATTTTGTTAAGCAGAGGGAATTGGCTATTTTGAATAAAAAAATGCAAATTATCATAGTAAAGAATATGTTAATGGGAATAGCTGAGTAAGTTTCTGCTTAACAAATAGCCAATTCTTTCTTGGAACTATGATAACAAAGCATAAAATCCTAATAAAAAATTCCCTTGCCTAGACACAACATAACCCCTCAACTTGAGGAGAATGAATCAAGGGTTTAAATCCCTCCACATGACAACAACAGAATAAATATGCAACAAAGCTCAATAAAAAGTTACCCCTCAAAAAGATAAAACACGTACTCACTCCATTTACAAGTATAAATCAAGGGGTTAAACCACTCCAAATGACAACAGAATACCTATACAGGATTTCACTCGATAATATTTTACAAAAGTTAAATGTCTATGTCATCATGCATTTGAAATAGATTATTACATTGTCTAACTTTTGGCAGAATACTGTGTATAGATGAGAATTACTTATAAATACATGTGACAATTGAACATCTCTTTCCAATACAAACAAATGACCTTTTTAACTATTTTTAAATAAATCTCTTAACAAAGATGTGCACCAATCAAGGTCTCAAAATATGCCTCCTACTTAAGTTTCAAGCTTTCTCTGAATGTGAAAGATAGAGATAAGAGTCTATGTCTTTCTAAGCATTCTGTAAAACATATACCATGGGAAATTATGTAGAAAAAACTAAATATTTAAGTTCTTATTTTTATTAATATTATATGTAAAGTCATAAACAAACCACTTCATGCAGAAACCTGCATAAAACCCCATTTGTCATCACTTTGTCATATTGTCATGTTCTTCATTTTTTTGTACCAAAAATTATGGAATGTCATATGGATATCAGTGAAAATTACTAACAGGAAGGCTGACAATTCCGTTGGTTGGGAACTGGGAGCATCATCTGGAGCACAATGGCATTCTTAATTACATGCATAACGAAAAAATGTATAGAAAACACTAAATAATTAAATTCTTATTTTTATTATTGATATTTAATCATCATTCCAAATTGCATGCATCATGCAAAACCATAAAGGAAAAGCTAAATATTTAAATTTCTTATTTTATTCATAGTTTTAAATACAGGTAAAACCACTTCCTGCAGAAAACTGTTTACACCCATTTTTGGCACTTTATCACATTCACTTTTTTTCTATATCAAGAAACAATAGAATCTCATATAAAGGTCAGGGAAAATAGCACTTTAAAGACAACAACTCCCTTAGAAGCTGTATGCATCCTATGGTTGCACAATGGCATTCCCAATTGTATCCATTTCAAGGAAAAACTAAATGCAAATCTTGAGAGCAAATTGTGCCAAAATATATTGATTGTTTGGCACAAATCAGTGATCACTGGTCTCATTTATTTTCGTTGAGAGACATAGAAGCAAATTCACACATGCTTTTGCTAAACCTGTTAATTATAGAATCTGACAATAATTATGAATTACAATATCAAAGTCTGATGATACTAATCTTCATAGTTCCCTCTATGGTAATTATGTAGTCTTTCTTATCAAATTTAGGATTATTCATCTTCTTAGTTCCCTCTGTTTGTAGGACACCTCAAATGGAAAATAACAACATGCAATAAGATGAAGATAAAGGCTCTTAATGAATAAAAGGATTGCTAAAGATTTTTAACAGAAATTTAAAAAATAGTTAAACTTTCACTGGATTCAAATTCTAACCATCTTAAGACAGGTAAGTACCAAACAATTGGAGACAAAGGAAGTTGGTTATGCCACTTAAAGGAGTTGCTAGGTTAACCTACATAATTAGAAAAATTTGAAATGGGAAATTATGGAGCCTTAATGATAAGGTTGCACAAAGGAACTTATTGATTCCAGCATGCAAGACAACAGAAAAATAAAATTTGACAATAGAAGGAACTAAGAGGGTTAATAATCCTAAATTAGACAAGGAAGACCAATATCCCCTACAACAATGCGTTCACCAGGAGGCAATATAAAAACAAACAACCCCTAGAACACTTAAGGCACCCCCCCTAATGTTTTAAAGCGTCTAGATAGCTTGGAAATGAATCGACATAGGCCTTAGCGAACATGAGCAGAATTTTTAGAACAGTGATTAAGGACAAACTAATCTAATGGTTTTCTGACGCAATCATCAGTTTCTCTGACTCGCACCTAGCAAAAGACCTTCAATAGTATTGTCATTTTTTACTGTCCATTTTATTTCTCATACTATTTACCTACTAAAACTTTCCTGTAATTTTGTAAAGTACTCTAGCAAGTTTTGAAACCACTTAACAAAAGGCCTTGAAATTTATATATAAGATTAAGGCCCTCTAGGAGTTCAAGGGACATCCAAGACTTCTAGACCTTCCATAAGGAATTAGGGATCCTACATATTAAAAGTTTCTTTAGCCCTAGCTACCATAAAACTCTCTTAAGCATTGTAGACTGAATTAATCTAGCAAGTTGTAAACCCGCAAACCCAGTCAGAATAAGGGCTAGGAATTTATGGATAAGATTAGCGCCCTCTAGAAACTTGAGGAACGTCAAGCACTCATAGATCATAGATCAAGGATAAATAATCTCTGGACATTGAGCATGCGGTGGTAATGATGTAGACCCGATAGCCAATTACTGAGGGATGTGGTTATGTCACAAAAACTCTGAATGTACTCTACAACAAACAAATGTTAATCATAGGGATCAAATACCATTGGACTACAGTGATTAGATCATAAAAATATTGCACAAGGCGTAAAAGCATGACCTACAAATCAACAAATATCACGAACCCATCTTAAATCTTTCCGCATAAAAAATAAAGAAAAAGGTGAAAAATCCATAAGACCATTTGTTTTTGGCAAATAACTCATAAATTTTCTCAACGGCGACTAGAACACCAGAAAACAAATAACAGTAAATGATTTCTGCAAAGAAGCCCGTTCAATACCAAGAAAAAAAAATGGAACTAACAATTGTTTGTGAGGAGGTATTCCAATATGGTGGATGAAGTTGACTTTCCTTCTAGTATTCCATTACAATGGGATTTAACCCTATCTAGGTTGCACATGAAAAGACTTGGGAGCAAGATGTCTCTCTATTACAATAGAATACATGGATAGAGAAAAGGTTGAAAATTGTCTACTGTAGAGTCATAGACTGAGAAATAGACAAGCAATGTTCAAATATACCAATTTTAATATTTTGAATAAATGACGAAACTATACAGTTTTCTTTCTTTATGAAGCTGCAAATGGGGCTCAAAACCCTCTGAATTTTCAAGCAGTAGCTAGGAACTAAACGTAGAATGCAACCAACTTACCTCAAGAATCTGCACAATCTATGTGT
>VDFB02110732.1:0-17658 GCA_007258455.2 Sequoia sempervirens | reverse complement strand
AGCCATTAATGGAAGCCAAGCTATTATGCAACTAAAATGAACTAAAATATGCTAAATGTGAGTTAAAAAATGTGTGAGTGTGAGTTATTTCAATAGCATAAGTTCTCTTTGAAAAATATGGATCCATTTGTCTCCAAATAATATTCTATTTATAGGAAAGAAAATGAGAAATGAAGGGTTGAGATTGAAAAAGATAATCAATGGTCAAAAAGGAAAGAAGATAGAGGCATAGATCATGGATTCTCATCAACGGGTGAGAATGCAAGATGATATTTAATCAAGGGTTCTCATTCCTTCCAAAAAAGAAAACTTTTGACCTGTACAAGAGGTCAAAAGTTAACTTGCATAAGAAGTCACAAGTTAACTTGCATATGAAGCTAAGTGAGAATATTCCATTTTTCAAATGATTGGAGGAGAGAGAATATTCTCATGGGTGAGGGAAAAGGATATTTTGCAAATTAAAACAAAGTTTAATTGTGCAAAAGGGGAGGGAATATTCCCCTTTTGGAGGAATGTACAAAGGAGGAATATTCCCTTGCAAGTGGGGGGAATTAGATTTAATTTATAATTAAACAATATTAATTATGCAATTAGGGGATTTAGAAGAATAAAGTGATATTCACTAAATTAAATGATTTAATTAAAAGGGGAAAGTGAAATGAAATTTAATTAAATAACTTAGGGATATTTAATTAAATAAGAAGACTTATAGATTTAAATTAAATAATTTAATTTATTTAATTAAATGAGATGAAATGTTAGTGTGAAAGGGAGGAATTAACCTGATTAAATAAATTAGTTTAATAGAATCAAGTGATACCATTAATTAATTAGCTAGGCTAATTTAATTAATTAAGCGAAAAGAGGATGGGTTCCAAGAGGAAATGATGTTAGTATATCTTATTTGAGTGTATGATATGATTCGAGACATTTTTTAGTGTCTACCTTTTTTCCCTCTTTGAAGCAAGGTACTTGTTGCTTCAGTTCAAAGACTGATGCTCTTTAGATTAAAACTGCAGCTTAAATAAAAAATGATTTTTTTAGATTCCCTAGTAGAAGGATAAAGCTGCTTCACTGCCCCCTCAAGAAATTGAACGAAAATTTTGAATTTTGGGTTGATTTCTTAACAAAGGTAAAAGGCTACCTCAAGGGTCAAAAAGGCTCCAGGATGCAAAAAAATATGCCAAAAATGCAAAGAATGATGCAAAATAAGCTCTAATTTGACAAAATTGGTGAAAATGATGAAAATTCCTAGCTTCATGGTTAAATTAGGGAAAAATACCCTAATTTTCTAGCATAAATAGGTGAGGAAGGGTCTCTTTCAATTCATTTGTGCATTCACACCTTAAGGAATTCTTGTAAATTGAGCTACAACCCTCTCACAAGATGGTGTGACATGTGCTCCTAGAACACATTTTCGACTAGGTTCATGAGTACCAGAGGATTCTAGGTACAGGATCATCAATATGTGATTCAAAACTTAATTTTAAATTTGACTTTTAGGTGCATTTATTACTTTTTGAAATTTAAACTTTGACAGTGTTGCTCTAGAGTGATGCCCAATTGAGAATTGACTATGCTAAATCAAATTTTAGTGACCCATATGTGTATTGTGACATAGTTCACAGTTTAGAATTAGGTTTTATAATTTTAAATTGTGATGCATATGTGTATAGTGATGTGTTGTGCGCTGCACACTTCTACCTCTGGAGTAGGGACCCTCTTTTCGGATGTCTTTTGACCTTTGGTTTTATTGGATCTATCTTTTGGGGGTCTTGATATGTTGGCTTTGCTAGCTTTGATCTTGCCTTGAGGCTTGAATTGGATAAAATCAAGTTTTAAACAAAATCCGGGTTTTCACCTGAATCCGGGATTTTCCAGCACCGACGGATTTTCTCGGGCTCTGGTTCATGGTCTGTTCATTGTTGAATTTTCTGAATCCGGGTTTCTGCTTGACTCCGAGATTTTCCGGTTCTCGCGGATTTTCCCGGACTATGCTAAAATCCTGAACTTTGTTATATTCCTGGTTTCTGAATTTTCGCGAAATCTGTGTTCATCCGGATTTCCGCGTATCTTGGGATTTTCTGAAGTTCTGTCTTGAGCTCGGGTTTCCAGATTTGTTAGACGCGTCTTGTCGCTCATTAATGACCGAGGTACCTTTGCTCAGTGGCGTAAATGGGTCGATTTAAAACCTTCTAAGCATCATTTTAGCTCCATCATTCACTTGTTTAATGCCTTGGCGTCTGAAGTGCTTTCTCCATTCGAGCTTTGAGCAGTGATCCTGAGTTGCTTGCGCGTGGATTGTTTGGTGCTGATTAAGGTTCCCATTGTTAGGACGTGTTTGCTTCGTGATTGCTTCTTTGACCTCGAGTTTCGACTGGATTGATCCATGGTAGGTTATCGATGGCCCCTCTTATTTGTTTGTGTGGTGATCGAGTTTTCTGTATTTGTGGTTATTTCGGGTCGGCCCATGCTTAGTTACAATTTCTTTTTTATCAAGTTAGGGTTTGACCTATCTCTTCGAGAATCATCATCACCCGTGCCATATGAGCTTCTATTTATCCATTAGATAACGGGTGCATCCATTTCAGAGGGGTTCTGGGTGAGGTTCTTTGCCCTCCTAGTACGTAATTTGCCATATTTTGCAAAGTTAGGGTTTTTTCGGTGTCCGCCCAGAATGACAAATTCGTTATGATCGGACGATTTCACACTTGTATTAAACTAATCCGTGCCTTGTGAGGACTTGGAGTGCCCTAGATGGATCTTTATAGATGATATTTTAAACCTTGAGCCTACCCTGGTTTTAATGGCAGGGGTCTGGTTATCGAAATTAGGGCATCGTTGTTTTGTCATGAGGACTCGTCCTTTGAGGGCTTTGAGAGCTTGAAACCATTTGCATTCAGAATTTTGTTAAGTAGTGTCGATTTCGGGACCATTCGAATCCAAGTGAAGAAGTTTACACGATCGTTCAGTTGCCAGTTTGCGTGTCGTCGTTTGTTGGGTTCCCGTGGTGTCCGAAGGAGTTTCTGCGCACCCGGATTTTCCCGGTTTCAGCTGATTCCGTGGAGAATATCAATTTTCGGAACACTTCGAACTGTCCGCGAAAATCCGTCCCATCCGGATTTTTTTGGGTTTCTTGTCTAGCTTTATCCTTTTTGATTTTCTGAAGATGGGATTAATGGATTGAATGCTAATTGCTTATTTCTCATTACTAATGAACAAATTACATGATAATCTGATGATTTTTGCGCTGTACTGACGATTTATTTGACTAATGATGTTTTGGCGACATGAATCCGTCTGGGTCGGATTTCTCTGAAATTCTGCCCCGACTGGATTTTCCCGATTTACATGGTTTTCCTGGACTACTTTATTTCTCTGGATTTTCAAAGATTGGCAGTTTGTGATGGATTTTAATTGCTTTATATGGTTTTATGCTAATTCTTTGGTTGGAATATACATGATAATTGAATACTTATGATGGTCCTTTGTTAGTGCAGGCTAAATTAAGCAAGGCTGCAGCGGGAAGTCCAAAGGTGACACGGAGGGGTCCTCCATCTCAGAGGCAGAGAGATTAAGGTTAGACATCAAGAGTTAACTTCCTGAGAGCAAGATATCTTTTGTATGGTCTGAGGTGTCCGATACCAATGTGGGAGCCTGGAGATATGAATAATTTAAACAGAGGATAGTAGAGAAGGATCTGTCGGTCCTAAGAAAAGGGATGATGAATTCCGGTTTGGTTCATGTGGCAGGATTCCCTCCAGCAATCCAATGCTACAAATTGATACTTGAATGTGCCTGACAATATGACTTCGACACACAGAGGGTGGTCAGCACAGAAGGAAGAGTCTTGGCCAATTTCAACCCTGTTTCTATTGCACAAGCCTTTGACATGCCAGATTTTCCTTCGGTATGTGCTCTGAACATGGACACGACCAGGATATATTATGAGAATGAGCCAACCAAAGCTCAACAGATGATCAACTCTTGGTTGGAGAAGCCAAAGTCACATTATTCAAATTTACCCAAGCAGTTGCATAGAGTCAAGTTCAGGTCGGACATCTATGATGCAATCACACTTCTGAGCAGAGTGGCAGGTTTGAAGACCGCTGGGGTGTTGGAAAACTGGATGGTTCATGTGATCAATAAGATTGAGCAGGGTTCCGACTATCAGGGTTCCGACTATCATTGGGCAGGGATCATTAGTTCTGAGATTGATAAACAGCTGAGGAACGTCCTGGAGACCAAGAAGTTCACCATGTCCTCCTATGTCATGTATGTGTTAGCAAGATTCTACCCATACAGGAGTTTGAATCCACGAGGGATATTTGGACAGAACATAATCTATGAGATTTATCTGGAGTTGCACCTAGGACACAAGGACTACAGAAGAGTCAATGATGCATTCACAATGCATATTACTAGGATGCTTCAGAATGTTGAGCATGTGAGACTATCAGAGGGAGTAAAAGGACTGATAAAGAATTATGGGGCCTGGTTTATTCAATTTCCCACCTTCACCTACATTAGGATTGATGGATGTCCGGTCGCTCCATACAGGTTACCTAGATACCCCACAGATCACATTGTGCTATTGGAAATTGTCAGACAGATTTGTGAGTTTGATGCCATTGTAAAGAAGGAAAAGCATAAAACAGGTTTTGGTGGGGATTTCCCTCTTGGAATCGGTGTAGCAGAGGTGTGCCCTTCCATTCAATCAGCACACACCACAGGGGATGAGTTGGCAGCATATGGTTTCTCCTTCCACTCCAAAAGAATGAACTTTGATATCACAGGAGAAGCATAAGAAGGCTACCAAGGAGTACCGGCATAAGGATGACCTAGAAGACTATTGGGCCAACATCAAGGATGATTTTGAAGCGAGAAAGAAGAGGTATTCTAGGCTACCTGTGGATGTGATCAGACAATACAATGTCAAGTTGATCCCGGACCAACTAGAGGATGATGGAAACCTGGTACAGGATCATGCCTATGAAGCTGTGAAGGACAGGTCAGTCGGGGATATCAACTGGAATGAAGATGAGGTCACAGAGTTGGAAGACCTAATGGCCCCCGTTATGAAATTTACCTCTTCTTGGTTAAAACATAAGGTCTGGGAGCTAGAAAGTGAGAAGGTAACCTGTACCTTCAATTTAATGGGAAATCTCAACCCAATGTCTACTTCAGAAGAATCCGGGGATGATGACCCCAAAGGGAAAACCCAAAAGAGCTCACCTTTCAAGATAAAGATCAGAGGACCTAAAGAAAGTGAGCCGGAACCAAAGAGAAAGCCCAAGGGAAAGAAGAGAAGTAGAACTTTGAAGATTGGTAGGTCCTCTGATGAGGAGGAGTTGGAAAAGGAAAAAGAAGAATGTGCTCCTCCACCACCGAAGAAGACAAGAACAACCAGGACCTCAAAGAAGAAGGTCCAGGATACATCCAAGGGTGAGCCTCCTATAGTTGATATAGAGAGTTCAGGAGAGAAGACAAAAGTCTACATGAGAAGATCAAGGACTCCTTCACCTAGGGACACTGTGCAAAAGAGGGATTCTCCTTCAAAGCCACCAGTTGTGGAGCCATTTAAGGTTGTTTCTTCTCCACCAAACGTGCATGAGCAAGAGACTCCTAAGGAACATGAGACTAGTCCGGAGGCAGAGCCATTCAAGGAAGGAGAGCTCTTCGGTGAGGCAGCAGAACTTGGAGCCGAGGAGGAAGAAAAGCATGCTTCCCCATTGGTGCAGTATGAAGATTCCCCAGAGAATGGAAAAGGAGAAGGATCGCCTGAGAAGGAGGAAGACACTCCTGTTAAACCCCCATCACCAGTGCAGGAAGAAGGGATTGAAAAGGAAGATCAAGGTGAGTAGCTCCCTGAACAGGAAGAAGAGAAAACGACAGAGCAACAAGAAGGAGCAAAAACAGAGGAAATCCGGGCAGAGTCTGTTGTCCCGGACTGGCTTGAAAAGGAAATCCCAAGGAAGAAACAGGTTGTTATTGAAGACACTCCCTTGGATTGGGATGAAATGTTGTCAAAGATCGGTAAGGGAAAGAAGAAAAGGACAGCTAAGGTGGTTTCGAAAATAGAAAGGGATGAAGCTAATAACTGAGTTGTCCACATTGCCACCCCTGCTGCAGATAAGACTAGAGAAGAAGTCACCAGTGAAGATTACAATGTGCAGACTATCAACCTTGGACCAGCATCCATGGAGTAGGATATAGAGGAATATGAAGGGTCTAGTGCAGTGATCATCGGCAGATTGAGGAAGGAGACCCAGACCAAGCATGAGCTGAGAAAGGAGAATGAAAGACTCAGGAAATGTTTGGAAGAGGTAATGAAACCCTTGCAATCTCTCCACCCATCCTCTTCTGTCACTCCTGGCTTTCTGCCCAAGGAAACTATCTCTGAGATTGAAAAGATGAAGACTTCGGCTCAAACTGCAATGGATTGGCTGAAGGACGTACAAATGAAGGGAGATAGTGCAATCAAGGATATCCTGTTAGTAGGGAAAGACGCAATCCGAGCCAAGGAATTATTGGAGCCTGTGCTAGCCGAGGACAAAGAAGACATTGACCTCTTGCTGCAGAAATCCAAGGTCATCATAGAGTATGGTAAAGAACAACTGGCTGTGGATGGGATTCTTCCTTCCTCTAGACTAAATGAACCATGGGAATGGTTTGAGGCTCTGCAAATTCGGCATAAGGCGATGAAGAAGATCCAGAAACGAAAGAAACAAATAGATGGTGATCTTGCAGGAGTATATGAGGGGTGCATTGCATTCTTTGAGGTAATGACTAGAAGGAGAAAGATTGCCCCTAAATACCTAAGTCTGGAACAACTCAGGGAATGGTGGCATGAGGTTTATACCCCAGATTCTGAGAATGTTATAACCGGCCACCAACTTGATGATGCAGCCACTTACTTGGCAGTAATGGATAAATACCAAGCACATAGGGATGATTGGAATAAGACTGTTGACCAGTCAAAAGAAGAGATTGATTCCATTAAATGTAGACTTAAGATCTTACCTTTGCCACCTGTTGTCGAGCTGGATGGGGTGTTTTTGAGGGTTCAAGGATCTTTGGCCTAGAGCAAGGACAAGGGAAGTGGCAGTTAATGCCTATTTTGAGATTTGTGCTTCCCTATTATTATAGGGCATGTATTAAACCGAACTACATTGGTGATTATGTCCAGGCTGACCTTGATGGTGTATGGCATTTAATGTATGCCTTATTTTGATTTCCTTGGCCGACTTGTTTTGGCAGTTGTTTTTATTTTTGTAAATGTTTGGCTGGGCCGACATATCTTGAGATTTGCTATAAAGGGCATTCTTGCCTCATTGTAAAGGTTAGCTAGAAAATAACAAGGACAAGTTAGACCAAAGAGCTAGAGTATTTTTGTAGTAGAAGTATTAGTTAATTTCTTGAAGCAATTATTGTGAACCGAACAGTTGAATTGTTGCAGCATTTTGGTAATCTAATACAATTGAAGACATTGTGGTTTTCCTGGTGAAATCTCTTGTGTTATATTATCTTGCATGGTTCTTATTGTTCTATCTTTCAAATTGCTTGAAGATTTAGGGTTTAGTGTTCAGAATTAAATCAGTTGTAGTTTGGTGAATGGTGTTTATGATTTCATATTTGGAGTGTTTGTAGCAATCTCTGGTCTATACTCCCAGTAACTATCTGATTGTAGTAGGCTGGTGAAGTCAACCTGGACCATATATTTACATGTGCTTAAGTTTGATTGTGGATGAATGTCTATGATTTGAAAATCTATATACCTTAGAAGATTGCACCGTTCTTGTGAGATTGCTTTGTGGGTTAATCAAGAATTGGTTATTTGAGATTGGTCCATTCCAGATATCTGTCATTTGCATTACTCATTCTAGGAATAATTTAGGTTTCATCACATTCTTGCACCCTTATCTTTTGCTATTTCTTTATTATCTGGTTAAGTTTAGGATTAGAGATCATCATATTGCAAAATATGATAATTGGAGAGATATAGTTTGGTTGTAGTAAGGTCCCTTTGTGATTACCAGCATTTTCACATATTATCTGAGTTGTTTATGTATTGTCATGACCTGACACCCGAGACCTTGGGGTGATTTTTAATAATTTATTGTTGAAAATAACCTTTCAAGAGAGATAGGATATTGTATTATGTCCGAGTTGTTGCTTGCAAAACACCATCAACATGATGTATTTCTTGATTTGAAAATTAGGGTTAGGGTTTCACCAAAGCCAAATCACAATGCATGTGTTTTTGGCAACACGATTTGTGATTTGCAATTTAATTGTCTCAAATGTTGCAGTTTGAAATTTGTATTATATTGACACTATCTTAAATAGTGACACTATTGCCATTTTAGAGCTAAGAATTCAAAACTTAGCTAAATTATTTTGAATTTTGGCATTGTGTGCTTCATGGGTGCAAGAGATGATCCCACCTTTGATGTCCTACAAGCACCAACCCACAGTTTTGGAGAGACTTGATGATTTATCTGAGTTGCACCATGAGCACTTGAGGGAGATTGGCCTATAGTATGTCACTTACATGCCCATCATTTGGACACACTTGGTGATGATGAAAACATTGTGCAAGTGATGGCACATTGAGACCTCATCATTGCATCTTCTCATAGGTGAGGCAACAATGACACTAGAGGATGTATGGTGGATATTGCATTTGTCGATGCATGGTGAGCACATGATACATGACTCTGATGCCAGTTATGATGCCTTCCATGAGGTGATGGAGCTATAGGACATCGTTCTATTCACTTCAAAGATTGACCTCAATATTTATAGAGGTCGAGTACCTACATATGATGCATGGTTCACACCCCCTCGCTAGCTGATAGATTTAGTACGTGCACCTCCATGAGGGAAATCGAGGGGGAGGGGTGCAAGAAAAGGTAGAGGCAGAGACAGAGGAAGGGGATAGGATGGCCAGGATATCCAGCATGGACAAGATGGGAAGATTCCAAGGGATCCAGCAATGGATCAATATCCTCCTCAACAACCTCCCATTTAGCAGCAGCTAGGGAAATAGTAGCTAGCACAACCACCACCGCCGAGGCTAGATCCCCAAGATTTATAGATCTAGCAGTTGCAACAATAGGTATAGACTATTACGGGCAAGAAGGATCAAGCCTGTCAGTAGGTTTTGGTGATCACTACTGAGAGAGATCAGGCTAGACAATAGATTGTGGCCTTGACAGTTGAGAGAGACCAGGAGTGGCAGCTTAGATAGACTGTCAAGATGTAGTTGGCTTAGGAGGTCAAATGACATCCATAGCTTGAGATGATGACCATTGTAGCTTAGGGACAGACAATGTCTAGAAGGCGATATAGAGAGACTATGGATGAGGTAGCCTAGTATAGGATGCACTAACATAGGGATGTACCACAGGCACTCAAACAACTAGATTATTCTTAGAGTGGGGCACACCCTAGAGCAGAGGATCATCCAGAAAGATAGGCTAAAGAGGGGAGCAACCATTAGGGCTAGCTTGATTGTACAAACACTTTTTGATCATTTCCTGATTCTTTTATGCATATATACATTCATGGGATCATTTTTGATAGCCTTATGGATATTGTATTTTTTATCAATATACATACACCGATTCAAATATTGTACCATGACATTCATTACTTTGATATATATATATATATATATGATACAGATACAAATTATATATGATTTGATGTGTTCACTTTATTTCATGCTTATGAATGTATGGATGCATTTTTATATGATGATGAGATGCTTATATGTTATTATGCATGGATGCAATTTTTTTATTTATGCTTATGAAATATGTGATGGATGGATTTACTTCTTTTTAAGTATCTTTTTATGGAATTTTATGTGATGGATGATATGCAAATGTTATATTTATGCAAATGATATGGATGTATTTCTTTTGTGTATTTTTCTATGTAGTTTTATTATGTGATGGTGTATGTATGTGGATGTATGGATGGATAATGTAGATGTTTATTCTTATGATATGATAATGCAATGATTTAAGATGCTTAGAATAACAAATCTATATTATTTGTCACAACTTAAATGATAATGATGATGCAGGATGTATGTTTATGATATGCAATGATTATGCGAGATGTATGCATGTTGATGATTTGTGGATGTAGGATGGATGCATTGATGATGTTTTTGTTGATTGTCCTGATACTAGGTTAGCGCAAAGAGAAGATAGAAGAAAATAAGATGATTGACTATTGATTTCAATGATTCCTTAAAAATATCCAACAAGTCTATGATCCAATGAGACTTTATTAGAGATGGTGATGAGAAATGCATGATGATGAGGAATGCACGATGATGATTTGATCGTATCTTGGGAATTGGATTTTTTTCATTCCTTATTGTTTGATATAACACATAGATAGATGCATGAAGGTATTGATAACCAATAGGACGTTGTATCTAGTGTAATGGACTTTGACTTGACAAATAGATTGGATAGTTCTTGTTCACACCTTGACATATGGAAACCTCGTCAGAATGTAAGTTAGAAGTCTAGAATATATTGGACCAAAGCATACACAATATTCAACAACATACTTTGAACAACCTCCCTACACACAACTAAGAAAGTATGCACTAAGATTATTTTACAAGAATACCCACAAGTATAGCAAATGAAATATAATGATGATTCCCAATACTAATATGCATTTTAGGAAGGATGCATCCCAAGACATGTTGATCAGGGGTTGTTTGATGTAGGATGGTGATGAGCTTTATGATAAGTCATTGATATAAACTTCACTAATGCATTTAACCATGATTTATACTTCAGATTTTGACACTTAGGTTCTCACTTTACAACTTACTATACTTGTTTTCTACTTGTTTTTCCAAAGTTTGAAGGTGACGATCAATTTATTATGGGTGAAGGTTATTGCAGGTGAAAGCAAGATTGGGTGGATGGTTTTTTATTTTTTGGAATATTTCAATGTTTTTGGTATTTTGAAAATGTTTTGAGGTTCTTTTTGGTCTTTTTAGAAGTTCATGTGATTTTTTTTTTTTCAACTATTTGAGTCTATTTATGGTTTTCTCTAAGATATTTGATGTTGTTTTGGTCTTTTAAAAATTTTCCAATGTTTTTTGGATTTTTAATTTTCAAACGTTTTTATGTTTTTTGAGTTTTTCGATGTTTAGGGATTTTTCATTTTTTGAATGTTTAGGGATTTTCTAGATTTTTACCAAGAACCTAACCTAAAAGACCTATCTTAGGCACCTTGAGGGTTGATAAAAGATAAGCCTTTCCTATGTTATACACACAGAGACCAGGTAGTTTGACTGACTTGACTTATTAAATATGAAGATATTAAGAATTGATGGATTGCCAATTTATTATGACAGACTCCTAAAGGACTTACCTAGGGTGTCTTGGGGGCTCATCAATGATGGCCTTTCCTACTTTCAAGCTCAAATATGACGTAGTTCAAAAAGGTTCTAGTTTTTTTTTGGATTTTTGATGTTTGACCTTTTTAGGGTTTTGATGTGTTTTGGATGTTTTGGATTTTTAGTTTATAATTTTATGAATGTTTTTGAATTTTAGCTATATAGGAATTTTGATGAGATTTTATGAATTTTTTTTGGATTTTCAATTGTGATTTCCAATAACCTTAAGATATACAAGAACGTAATATGATCCATAACAAATTTCCCCCAATGTGATATGTTATACTACCTCAATATAGGAAGGACAAGCCAACCTTTGGAATATGCTAAGTAGCACAAAAGGGATTGCGATACTTACAACATCAAGCTATGATAAGGACACAAATAGGTGATGGATGAATAAATAGGATGAATAACGTGATGAATGGATGGAATGATAGGATAAAGAGAAAAATAATAGATGGAGGTGCTTTATTTACCCGAGGTGTTTGTTTTCCAAGTTTTCACCAAGGTACTTTCCCAAATTGCCACCAAAGTGGTTTTTTCTAGAGGAGACGATTATTTTTCTTTACTTTTTTAATCCTTTTTCTCATTTTTTTGGATTTTAATCTTTTTTTATTTTTTTGTATTTTTAGATTTATACCCTTCAAGACTAGGCATAAAGCTTTTTAAGATGCAAGCTATTAGTTGGTTCCTATGAGGTTTCTCCTTTCGGTGTTGACAATTGATATGCTCTTGATCCATAGCTTGTTGTGATGACAAAGGGACCCAACTAGTTAGGCTCAAACTTTCCTTTGCGATCATCCAAGAATTCTAGCGCATTCATTCAAGATACTCTATACTCTTCATCAGTAATCAGGTTTTGTAGTGACACTTGCAATGATGGGAGATCAACCTCAATAGGAAACATGGCTTATGATCCATAGACCAAGGAGAAAGGGATTGCACTTTTTCGTGTGTGGATACTAGTTTGATAGGTGCAAAGAGTGGAATTTAACTACAAATTCTAGTCATGACCAGCTTCATTGATCATTTTCTTTAGGATTTTCAAAATGGTCTTGTTTGTAGCCTTAGCTTGACTATAGCCTTGGGGATAATACGGGGTAGAGAATTAGTGTTGGATGTTGAATTTTTGACACAACTCTTTCACATCTTGATTCTTGAAGGGTGTTCTATTGTCTGAGATAAGAGTTTGTGAAACAAAATAATAGCATATTAGGTAATTCAGGATAATTTTGGCAATTTGCTTCCCTGTTATGTAGGTCATAGGAATGGCTTCGAACCGCTTGGTAAAGTACTCAGTGGCTAATATATAAACTTGTAGAAATTGCATGAGGTTGGAGTGATCTTTCCTATAAGTTCAAGTCCCCACTATGAGAAATGCCAAGGTGTGATCATTGGTTGGAATTCTTGAGTTGGAGCATGAATTAGATCTCCATGTTGTTGACACTAGACACACTTCTACACATACTGATGAGCTTCCCTTTCCATGGTTGGCCAGTAGTACTCCATCCTCAATAGTTTCTTAGCTAAATTCATATCACTAGAATGGGAATCACATATGCCATCATGTACTTTTGTTAAATTTTTCAAGGATTCCTCTTGGTTAAGACATCCTAGTAATGTCCCTTCGATGCTTCGATGATAAAGAGTATCACTTAGGATCACAAATCAAGATTCATTTTTAACAAAGGTATTTTTAAAGGTTCAAGTTGATATTAGATGGGAGAGTTCCTCTACTTAGGTAGGTGAATATTTCATGGTACCACGGGGATCCAGGACCAACAGTGACACACATGAATTTAGATTCAAAGATTTCTAAATTTGGTACAAGAAGTTGTTCTACCAAGAATTCACATTGGAAGGTGTTGTTTGACATGTCCAGTAGTAATCCGATTGTTTCCATGGCATTTGTTTCTCTATTATTCAGGTGAGGAATTTTCTTAGGATTTATGTCAACAAAAAGGTCCTTGATACTTTCCACTATATTTTTGTAAGGAGTGAGCTTTCCATCCTTAGTTTG
Organism: Sequoia sempervirens; assembly: GCA_007258455.2. NCBI lineage: Eukaryota > Viridiplantae > Streptophyta > Pinopsida > Cupressales > Cupressaceae > Sequoia > Sequoia sempervirens. Next base: position 4,195 of record VDFB02110732.1, on the reverse strand, counting down.
ATAGTCATGATTGACTTAGTTGATAACCAACTGTGAGTCTCCATAGAATTTCATCTCTTGTGTTTTCCATTGAACTGTTATCCTTAGAACTATGATTAGGGCTTCGTACTTAGCAATGTTGTTAGTGCATGGGAACGATAGTCGGTATTACTTTGGAATGCAATCACCTTGAGGGGTGATGAAAAGAATACTTGCTAATGATCAATGTTGGGTGAATGATACATCAAAGTGCATCTTCCATTAAGTTGTGAGATTGATAAGGAGCATTGATTCATTAGGTAACTCAGATATCAAAGGGTTCTCAGCATAAATAGGTGCCTCTTGTTGATGGTGTTTTCTGCACAAAAAAACTCAGATAGAATGTGATATTCTATCTCTCTTGAAAGGTAAATCTCTATCACCAGGCCTCAAGATATAACCCCAAGGTCTCTAATGTCAAGTCTTGACAATGCATAAACAACTCAATGATAAATGTGAAGATGCTGGTAATCACAAAGGGGCCTTACTACAAGTAAATATTGAATCTTTAAATTTGTCAGGTCTAGCAATATGATGATATTTCCAATCCTAGATCTAACCCAAATGATAAAATAAATAGCAAAAGATATAAGGTTTCAAAGAGATTCCTAAATTTAAGAATTACTCCTAAGATTAACAATGCAAATGACAAAACACTTGAAATGGACCAATCCCTCAAAAACTGATTTCTACTTGACCCAGATGAATTTGCAATCTTACAAAAATAGTGCAATCTTCTAAGGCATTAAAGATTTTCAGATCATGAAAATTCATTAAAAACAACCCTATTGCAATCGAAATGAATAAACCTTCATAATTGAACTAAGCTTAATGAATATAAAAGTCCAAGCTAACTTTGCAAAGTAACTAACAATCAGTTGGTTGTGAAAAGTATGGACTAGATATTGTTGCAACACTTCAAGTACTGAATTATAAACACTATCAATTTATCTAATATTAAACCTAACACATTTATCAAAAACTTAAGCAATTCCAAAGATAGAATCACAAGAACTATGCCAGGTAAAATTCAACACAAGAAAGGAACCAAATCACAATATCTTCACCTGCATTAAATTACCCAAAGTAGCAACAATTCTAGTATTCTATTACAGCACTTGCTTGCTTGAAAAAAAAACTAACTCCTAACTCTAGCTCTTACTATACTACTTAAATAGCTCCAAAGAAAAACTATCTAGCCCTTACAAATGAGGTAGAATGCCTTATTAATAGAAACCCCCAAGATATGTCAGCCTAGTTAGGGTTTACAATAAAATGGCTAGAAACAAGTCGGCCCAAGGAGAATTCAAAATAAACAAAGTGGGCATTAAATGCAATCACTCCATCCAGGTCATCCTGGGGTCTCCAACAAAACTTGGTCCAATGCATGTGAAGGAAGAGGAGAAATAATGGGAAGCACAAATTCCAATGTAGCCTTGCATTAATTGCTGCCCCCTTTGTCTTTATTTTGCTCCACCCTATCATGCACCATCAAAAGTATCCTATCCATGTCAGCTATAGGTGGCAGAGGTAAAACCTTAAGTCTCTTCTCAATAGATTTAATATCTTCTCTTAACTATTTCACTGACTTATCCCACTTAACCTTACTTGTTTGATATTTATCAATAACTGCAATATAGGTGGCCGCATCATCCAACTGATGTTCAGTAACTGGGTCCTCACTAATTGGAGAATATACATCTTGCCACCATTTTCACAACTGCTCTAAGCTTAAATGCTTCGGTGCAAAATTCTTTCTCCTTGTCATCACTTCAAAGAAGGAAATGCATTTATTATATATATCAGTCAGGGTATCCTCAATTTTCCTCCTCTACTTATATACCTTCTTCAAAACCTTTTTCCTTATTTGCAAAGCTTTAAACCATTCCCAAGGTTTTGCAGCTCTGGAGGAAGGAAGAATTCCATCACTCACCAACTTATCTTTAGTATAATCCTTGATGGTATTGGTCTTTTGTAGTAGGAGATATGTATCTTCCTTATCTTGAGCTAATAGATCTTTCAACCAATTTATTGACCTCATTGCATCTCCTCCGATTGAAAGGATTTCTCTGATAGCATTATCCCCATTAATTTTCACCCTCTGTAACCCATTCATTGTGGCAAGAGTGGTGGTCTTCATCCTCTCCAACTTTGTTATGGTCTCTTGTGGTAGGAAACTCGTAACAGAAGATGAGGAGCTAATAGATTGCAAGGGATTCATCAATTATTGCAAGTACTTCTTTAATCTCTCATTCTCCTTCTTCAGTTCTTGCTTAGTCTGCACTTCTTTCCTTAACCTACCCAAGATCACTGCACTAGCACCTTCATAATATTCAATATCCTGCTCCATAGAAGTAGGCCCAAGGTTGATGGTTTGTACATTGTAATCACTTCTAGTTACATCATCTCTGTTCTTATCCGAAGTAGGATTAGCAATGTGGACTACCCTATTGTTGGCCTCATCTCTTTCAATCTTGGAAATAACCTTGGATTTCTTCTTTCCTTTACATTTTCCTATGTTTTCCAATAGCTTATCCCAATTGGGAGGGGTGTCATCCACAACAATTTTTTTTCTCTTTAACTCCTTATCTAACCATCCTGGGATAGTGGATTCTGACTATATTTTACTCTGCCCAACTTCATCTTGTTGATCTTTGGGTGCATCCTCATTCAAATCTTGTTTCTCAGGAATCTCCTCAGTTGTTTCCTCTTTTTCTTGATTATTTTCTTCTTCTTCATGCACTAGTGATGGATTCTTAACTGGTATTTCCTCTCTCTGAGGAGGTCTAACTTCTTCACTCCTAGTAGGTGAATCATAATATATAACTAGGGGAGATTGCAACACCTTCTTTATTTCTACCTCAGCACTAAAGAGCTCACCTTCTTGAAATTCTTCTCCCTCTGTATTTTGGTGACTTTCTACTCCCTTGGATTCACCTAGTTCATCGTGAGTTTCATGGGAAGGAGGGATATCATCATGTAGTTCTACATTAGGAGTGACTAGAGGGGGATCCTTTCTTAGCACACTATCCTTAGGAGAAGGATTTCTTGATTTCCTTGTGTACACTTGTGTCCTTTCTCCTGAGCTCTCCACATTTATCACAAATGGGCCAACTTCCTCCCCTGCCTTGGAACTTTCCTTTTCCTTCTATGATAATCTCACTATTCTTCTTCTCTTCGGCACAGGGACACTAACCTCTTTGTCCTCTTTTTCAGCTTCATCTTTTGTTGGCTTCTTAATCTTTGAAGCATGCCCCCTTTCCTTGGCAATAGGCCTTCTTTGTTTTTCTGCCTCCTGTACTTCCTCTGCTTGAACATCCTTAATCTTGATTTTGAAAGGAGAGCTCACCTTTCCCTTACCCTTAGGATCATGTTCAGTTGACTCCTTAGAAGTAGAATGAGACTCCAACTCTCCCATTAGATCAAAGGTGCAATATTGCACACCTTCACTTTCTAGTTCCCACATCTTATGCTTGAGCCACAACTTAGTATACTTAATTTCCAGAGTCATAAGTTGTTCTAGTTTTGTTTTCTCATCCTCCAACCAGTCCACTTCTCCAACTAGTTTTTCCTTCACTGCCTCATAAGCATGGCCCTGAATCAAATCTCCATCATCCTCAACTTGATCTGGAATGGCCTTCACATTATATAATCAAACCAAGTTAACAGAGAGCCTAGAAAACTTCTTTCTAATATCAAATTCATCACTGCAATTGGCCCAATAGTCTTCCATATCATCCTTGTGGCTATATTCTTTGTTGTCCTTCTTTTGTGCTTCGCCAGTCCTATCAAATTTGGACCTCTTGGAATGGAAGGATAACCCAAGAGTGCTCATTTCTTCCTTATAAGCACTGGCTGAATTAATAGGACATGCCTCACTAGTTCCTATCCTCAAAGGGAAGTCACAGCCAAATCCAATCTTATGCTTATCTTTCTTCACAATGGCATCAAAGTCACAAATTTTCTTGGTGACTTCCAAGAGTATGGTATGGTCTGTTGGGTACCTTGGAAGTTGATATGGAGCCCTCTAGCAGCCATCTATCCTTATGTATGAGAAGGTGGGAAACTATATGAACCAAGCCCCATACCTCCTAATCAACTCTTTGGCATTGTTAGATATCCTCACATGCTCTGTACCTTGTTAGATATCCTCACATGCTCTGTACCTTGCAATAAT
>VDFB02110731.1:0-25247 GCA_007258455.2 Sequoia sempervirens | reverse complement strand
GATCTCAACTTCACCATGCTAGAAGTGGTGAAGCAATCCATTGGGACCCATCCAAAACACAATACCAATTATGTCGCCACCTGGATCCCAATATAAACGGTACTCGCATCCATCCATCAAAATGAAGTAAGGATATCGGGAAGCATCCGCAACACAACATCTCTCAACAGTCCCTCTGAAACTCCCAGGGATGTGATTAACCAAACCATCATGTCCACTGCCACTACTACCTCCATGAAACCCAGAAGTAGCAAACTCTGTCAGGTACACACCAGCATGATGGAAATCCAACCTCTGATCCTGCAAGTAATCCCCTGCAAACAACTCAGTCGGGAACTTGCAGCCTCTAGTCTCACCTTCTGAAGATAGTAACTCTGAACACAAAAATGATTTGCTTCTCTTGACTGCGCAAAGAGAAACATCATGCACACAAGAGTTGTGCATCGAATAAGAATCATGTACAGGTGGATCAAAGACAAAACTGTAAGCACTCCTCACCGTGTACACACTGTAAAACTCCTCTGTGAGCCCTGTTTGAAACCCCGTTGCATTGGAAAGATCCCAAACACTGTGATCATTGCCCAAAACCGGACTAGTATCAGGAGTGTGATTAGTTTCCAACTCGAAGAGTGGATTATCATAGACTAATCCACCATCAAACTCGAATAATGGATTATTCACAAACTGCACAATCACTCCATGCTGATCTGAATCACCCATCCCAGAATCCCTGGAACAATAAATTGACTCGTACTCCTGAATTGGCTCAACAAACTGATAAGCAACATCGTGTGTGCTATTGACTTCGCACACAATATCATCAAAGGTACTGCTGCTATGTACCTCATAAGAAGGCTCGACTGGCAAGGTAGAAGCTTCTGATGTGATATTATCTTCACCCACCTCCATATTTGTGGGCTGCAAACCACAAACAAGCACTTCTGCTTCTTTCTCGATCCTTTCATCGATAGAATGTTCTGCTTTTTCTTTCATTGTTCTTCTAATGTAATTGACCACAACCCTTTTCCCAGGTTTCAAAACCAACACACAATTCAAGTAGCAGTCAAAAGAAACATCATTCCTGAACTCATCTGACATACTCTGATATTCTGCACGGAATATGCAAGCATCATGTTCACATTCCCTTATGAATTGTTCGGAAAATCCACTGAATTCCATTGTAGCAACTCAAATTTATTTTTGTTCTCCCAACAGGATGGCAGGATCTTGGCTCTGATACCACTGTGGGATACCACCCCTGGTGTGATATCTAATTTTTCCAATTTTGCACTAGATAGATTTCGCTTGATCATAAAATGATAAACATTATGCATGAACTTGGTAACATTCAATGAAAGTAATCATCAAGAAGAGAAATTTCTAAACACCAACGGATTACTTTCTTTCCAATGAACATAAGTGTATTTAAATATTGTACTTGTTGTCTAGGATCTCTAACAGCATTTAAATGCTAAGATCTCTGCTCTAGGCACATTACACTAGCATAGCCATTACACAGCCATTACAAGAGAATTGAAACAGCAGATTTGGATATACTTTCTGATTACAATATAGGACTGATTTCACCACACAGGCTGTTCAAAAACATCCTAACAGGACTGTAACAACTCAAACATTTGTGTCAGCTATAAAAATATTCAAGGGAAAGTGTATAAGACTAACAAGGATGCTTCACATTGTTTGACAGTCCACCATGCTTAATTCTGGGCAGTATTGACACTGGTATCATCTTATTACACTTATTTCAGACTCTATGATTGTCTTATAAGGGTAACAAATTCTGATTACACACAGCAGTCCATATAACACTGGTTTCTTGATTACCAGCAGTAACAGTCCTCAACATTAATAAATTATGAGTATAGAGAAGGTTGAAAGATGCAATTTAATATAGACTCAGACCTGGTATAATATCGACCCAAATCTGGAAGTGGTTGCAGCAGTTACAAGAGTTCCCGGAATGCTCGAACAGCAGCTATAGACACCTCCTTTGCAATCGATTCCCTTGAGAATTGGTACATCCAGCCTCATACATCTCAGACACTCTTCCAAAGTCCTCTAACAAAGCCCACGTTCAGATTTTAGACATGCCATCAGATATGAAAAGCACCGGAAAAGCACAGATGCAAGGTGAGATCCGGTGTTCTGGCTACCACCGGCTTAACCCTTGGTTCTCGACCTAAACCTCCAATCGCTTTTGTAATGTTTTTGCAAATTTTCGATTTTTTTGTGTTTTTGATGGATTTTTGACAAAATGCAAGAAGCTGCGATTTCTCACTAAATTGCTAATAAATTCATAAAAAATAAATAAACCCCAGATAAGCTTAGAAATTGTTCAGAAGTCAAAGGCGCACCATTTATTTATCATTCTAGAGCTTTTACAATGTATAAATACGACATATGCATGAAATATGAATTTATTTTAGAAACCTGATTTCTCTTCTTGTTGGCGCCAGAACACAGAGGAAGTAGTACGGCTGAATGGAGTGATGAATCTCGATCAAAAAAATGATCATTAATCCCCTCAGAACCCCGTGACGCACTCAAACCGACTGATGAAGATGAGTTCGAAGATATCCACCGCTATGTGAAAAGCACGCATTGCTGGTACGTAAAATGTACTTCAGCAAAGTATTAAAATGAAATACGATTTAATAAATGAGCGATCTTTGATAATCGACTCGCAAAGTCACTTCCAAACAACTCGATGAAGGATTCTCAGAACTTCGCCCCAAATCACCCGCATAGCTCAATTCAGAACCTCTCGAAGTCACCGCGCAAGCTTCACCGGGTATTGCATGTACCACCGGGCCAATCTCTCAAGAGTTTTCGCTTCTTCGTAAACGCTCGTCGCCGTAGAAACCCTAAGGTTTGCAAACTCCAATGCTTAGAGCACGAAAGACAAATTAGAATAACATTTCATAATAATGGTTCGATTTGTCTTGACTGCAAAATATATATCCTTTGATAAATTCGACCCAATCTCCATTTAAAATAATCATTTAAATTAAATGATTTAATTGGCCTTTAACTTTAGGAGAAATCATTAATAATTAATTGGCGTCTTACTTTAATGAATAATAAATATTCATTAAGTCAAAATTTAATATTTATTATAAAGTATAATAAATACTTTAGAACATGCCAAATTAATTAAATATTTTAATATTTCAATAAAGTGACTTTAGTATAAAGTCAAATTATTAAATATTTAATAATTCATTAAATACCCCTTATTTCTCCATCTAATCATCAAACTGCTGAACTGGGTCGATTCTGAGCTGAAAGGTTGAACCAGGTGCCCTGCCCGAAATAGCAGCTTTCGCCTGACCTAACTTTCTAAAAATAGAAAGTTCCTGAAAAAGCTCTCTGGAAGATTCTGCGAAGGCCCAACCTGCCACAACAGCGAAACTGGAGCTACCAAACACTGAGTAACTGCCTCCGATGATCCTCTGCACACCCTATCAGCCTACGAGGATCGAAATTATAGGCTAACTCCCTCGACAAACAGTGTCAGCTAAAACGGGGACATGACAATTTAAAACTAATAATTGAACTGAGAAGTAAAATAGCAACTATCAACATCAAGACTCACAGATCAGACTATCAATAGTGTGTTAACTCGACTCACTGCAATTCAACATTTTCTGCAAATAAATGAATAAAACACCACAGAACAACACATCCTCACAGGAAAAAAAAATTCAAACACTTATCTAAGCTCACAGACTTATTCATAAGCATTAGTATTTCATTCAAAAATCACTGCACGCAGACAATGAGCATCTACAACAAATAATAAAAAATGCAAAACTTTATTGTTCCTATAACACACCAATCGTTCATTGAAGTAAATTTTCCTAAGTTTTCACTATGCAAGTAAATAAACTATGTAACAAACCATTGCAATAAAACATTTCTTTTCTTTATTGAGAATATATGAACAAAGATGCTATAACAATATATAATAAGGATTCCATTTCAATATGATAATTTCACAAATTACAATATTCCAAGATAGTACACAATTACAAACACAGCTCCTCCAAGCTTCAGAGCATAAGATATAGATGGTCCAGGAATCCGCCTTTCAAAACCTTGGTCTTTTGTCCCATGTTGAGGAGGAGAAGCATCACTCAAGCACTTTTCCGCCAACCACGGACTCATATGCGGTCCCCCGCACATCTATCAATGATAGATGGCCCTACCCTTCGACGAAGGTATTGGTTGGGTAACCCCGTACGACATACCACATTGAGCTTAGTGTTGTGCCCCACATGACTAGGATTTATAACCCTACTCTAGGTAACCCTCATGCATTTAAATGGACACGATAAATTAACACTAGAGCCCCGAGCAATCACACTACTTTGGCCAAAGTGTTCTCACTCAGTACTTCGAGTGAAGGTCTACCATTCACTTACACTATAGCAAGCTCGTTTTGACTTAAGGCCATCATATCTATGCTTAGGTAATCCCTCGCCATGGGTAAGCTTAATCCCCAGGATAACCTATCTCTTTAACACAAACCTAAGGTAACACAACTCATTAAGCAAAGTACTTGTTCCCTCCCTTCACTAGACAACAATCCCAGGAGTAACCTACTAAGCATCTAGCATAATCAAATATCTAGCTATGAGTATCCCTTAAGCTACCCATGTTTAGTCATATCTAGTATAATAATAATACCTATGACAAACAATCTCTCCTATCATGGAGTAACTACAATCATTTCACAAATAGAGTAAACATCTACTTTTCTTCAAAGTAAACATTACTTTTCCCTAATTGCAAGTAACCATAATAGACTTTAAAACAAACAAGAAATAACTCGTTCAAAACTAATACAAACAAAGGAAGATTATCCCCATGCCTGTGATAAGCTTTCCAATTGACTGGCTGCAAACACAACACTTCCAAAATAGTAGCTAGCTCGGTATCAATCCATCCAACAAAGTCACAATAACCTCTAACTCACAAGTTGGCAAATACTTCTCTCAAAATAATAATAAACTTTCTCTAATGCTCAAAGCTCTCACTCACTGTATTAAGCAGAATAATGTAGATAGGAATGTAAATAGAATGCAGAAACTTGGTCAAGGAATGTGTCCCAAACAAGTGAACTAGCTCCACTATTTATATAGCAATTTGGAGATTACTCAGCCTACAGTTTAGGCATGAGTTCTAACAGCAATTAGCATGCACAACAACACATATACCACAGCTGAAAGGTGGCACATATCAGCTCTTACTCAGCTAAACAAAACTGCAGATCGACTTGTGGATTGACAGCAATATAAGACTAATTCAAATCATCACATGACTGAATTCGACTTGCATTCACAATGGACATGTACAGAAAAGGTGGCACCAAAGCATCAATAATCTCCTACAGAGTTGGCGCAGTTTCTTACTGTGGAATCAATCACTCATCAAGTATGAAACACATAGCATGCATCGACTTGTTCTCCCATGAGTTGACGTCTCTTCATTTATTACATAGACTCAGTCATCGACCTGTTGTTCGATATACAAGCATGCATTTATTTGCTGCAAATATTAATCAGATGACAAGGCATCATAGGGTTTACTAAGTCAAAGACATACCATAATATGGCGTCGACCAAGTATCCTCTTTTATATTGACTTATTGTTGCGTATGGGTTTGTAGAATATTCGCCTTTATGGCGTTGGACGACATGCAAACTATTCGGCCTTTTATGCACAGTCATAAGTATCTCATAGTCGGCCTCTCAAGCGTAGTCACAAATACTTCATAATCAGCCTATGATTTAGTTATAAATCGGCCTATAGCTATTGCTACTGATAATCAATCTCAAAGCATATATATATATATATGTTAATATATATCCATATTTATCATATGCCAATAAAGCATGTATATATAATCGATATACAAATGAATACAATCAAGATAGCAATCACATTGTTATATTAATATATCGATTGTGTATACATATATATTTATATATATATGCCTCTATGTATATGTATACATATGTATACATGTATCGATACATTCGTATGGGCATGTCCATTTGCCACCATACGCGTATATTGATACATATATACATATGGATATATGTATATATATATACACATCTGATTCTTAAACCAACATCATACACAATTACTATGGTATTGATAAGAGCCTACGAGCAATATATCTATACGTATACATATACATGTCGTTAGATCCATTGGATAGTTCCATGCACATAAGCAACTCGTGCATGAGTGTGCATAGATACGTCTACCTATGTACCCTCATGTACGCGTTCCTTCTTGTGTATGGTCTATCTTCGACATGCGTGTGTGTGTGTATACATATTCCTCGTATGTCCCTCATATCAATACAAGCATAGTAACAAGGAAAGAACTCACAAGCTCAAACAGATAAACATCACCCATTAATGCATTCAATAGTAAACAAGACTCTTACTAATGCAGACACATCAACTAAGGATGACTTACCAACTTCCCACTTAATAACCTAACTCAATTATTCTACTATGGTGTGTGTAAGCTCAAATAGGTTACATTACTAGTTACCTGACCAAGACCTTCTCCTAAGTGATACTTCCCTTCCGCCTGGAGGAATTGAACATTTACCTACATCCACTAACATATGCCCAAGGTAGTCAGCTATTCAACCAAATATGTATTACACATAACACATCTCCAATGTTAGAATATTAACCATTATCCATCCAATCACATATATGCATTACTTCACAAGACATTAAATGAGATAACATTCATTCACAATGCATTGATAACAAGGTGCAAGTACAATTTATTCATCCTCAGAATTCACATTACATTCAAATTTTACCCTACATAGTAATAGTAAATAGTAATTACACAATTGGGGTGTAACAATTCCTCCCCTTAATCTCCCAAACAAACCAAAAAAAGGACCAAACATCTAATCACTATTGTTCTCCATGGCCCTCACAAGAGCTATCAATTGAACAACAAAAAGATTCCTCCAATATCTACAGATTACATATCTAAAGATTTCCCCATGAACCCTTTCAGTTTTCCAAAACTACTACTTTTATGTAACCGCTTCTTGAATTTCGGTTATAAAAGAAACTCTTCATAATCTAATGCCATGTTGCGTTTTCTGACACGTAGATCACTTAAAGGGAATGAGAGAATCATAAGCGAGCCTTTCTGATTCACATTTTACATGGCAGCCAAACACAGTCACTTCTAATAACCATTTCCTCTACAAAGGATCATGAGTAACACATCGAGGGATAAATTGGAAACAAGGATATGCCCTGCCTATGCATCCACATTCTATTAGTTTGAACCTGTAGAGTTAATGCTTCGTACCACGTTATGTTAAAAATGTTAAACTACTCTAATATAAAATATAGTGCCTTTCAAGATGGAGAATTCTGCCTTATCAGTAATGCTAAGTTACCAATTTGTTTTTAGATTCAGGTATGGGTACGCAAATCCGGTACGGGATTCGGTCAAAAAAATAACTGGGGTTGGGTACGTTAATACAAAAACATATAAAAATCAGAAATATATACATATTTGCAGCAGTAATTAAGTTCAAAATACCACATAGCATCATGATCATTTAATTATAATAAACAAAACCTCCACAAAAATATAAAAATTAAAATTACTACAATGTCAATTAGTCAAACTCAAATGTCATAGTTTATTTGTTTCCTGGACGTATCCAGATCAAATCAGAGTCAGAATCTGAATCCAGATCAAATTAATATCCGAATCCAGCACCTAGGGGAAGAATCCGGTAACTAAGAGTAATAATTGTATGGTTCACAGTGAAATCTCCATGTTACTCGGCAAAATGTTCATACACCAGTATTGACTTTAATTTCATAACCAATTCCGCATCACCTTTTTCAGCATCTATTTCAGATTTTACTAATTGGTACTTTGCATAAGTTTTTAATGATATAAGGCTGAGGCAAAGAACATGATGCAGATTTCAAGTTCCCAAGAGAAGGAACCATATGAATTTACAATACGTAGAAGCTAGCAAACCTCCATTGTCTATGACAGAGAAGAGATTCACTACTTTGCCGCCTAAAGTAGCCGATATCTTCACTTTCTGAGTAGAGGGTCTGATATTTTTAATAGCACTTGGGGATAATCGATAACAATCATTTTCCCTTCCACGTGTGTTTCCTCTGGTAATTATTGTGATGCATCCATAGCATCATATTTGCCGCTATTTCCTTGTTTCATATAGCTCTTATTTTCTGCCTTTGAAGAATACGCAGATCATGGCATGAGCTTGCGTTTGTATTCAGATTGTCAGCGATTTACAAGAGTTTTGAAACTTGCTTGATATCCGAAATTGTTTTTGAAGTTAGGAAAAACACCAAAAGCATATAAAAGAATCCATCTTTTGCTTAGTTATAGATGGTATTTCAGGCCCCGCAATTGCTTTTGCAATTGCTTTTGAAACTAAGTGAAAACCTTTTTTATTGCTTTCGCCATCCTCCTAAAGCATGGTTAAGACTTACTTGTCGGGCCCGATAAAGAATTAGAAAGCATGGTAAGCTCCACAACAAGTTTCAAAAGCTCATTTTATACCCACTTAGCTTCCCTTCTCTGCTTTTCTTCTAAATTAAGAACTAATAGAACTCATGGACCAACAACTGCGCCTTGAGTTTGTGAAGATAATTGCATTTTACCTCGTATCACCATATTGACATAGCAACGAGTACCATGCCATGATATACACTCTAGGGTTGATGGAAGACTAGCAATACACATAGCAGCCATGATCGTTCGTTGATATATAAGCAGCAAACCATGAAGGTTGAACTCCCTATTGCAAAGGAATACGTGAAGCCTCCAAAGCCAACACCCCTGCATATTGGTGTATGCTTAATGTATGAACAGATTATGTTGCTTCCTCTTGACCCAATAAATTGCAAAGGAATTGCTCATTTTTTTCATCTCCAATATTAACTTCACTAGCCAAGCTCTGCTAGAACTGAATGATTCGATCCATACTCTAAATTCATTTCCAAATGACCACAACAAAATGCTTTATTACACGGTCCAACATGGAATATGCCCAGATTGGCTGTGAGATAGGATGTTTTCTTTTGCTAAATGGGAATGAGGAATAGAAATGGTGTGCTTTTGTATTTGCTTCATTCAAACAAGTATATTTCAAAAAGGGCACTCATCCCATACAAACACAGATGTTGTTGAGACACAATAACCATCATCTGCACTTCTCAAGAAGTTCTACAATATTGGTATTGGCACAATAGAGCTTGTGATACCTGCTTTGGGATAATGCCATCTCCTTCTAGTCATGAATACTATTTTCATCAAATAGGCTTGTGTCGGCCACTTTGCAGTGATTTGAATTCTTCCCTATTCAATTATTTTACTATTACCCACACCCTATATAATAATTGCAGAATCTCTTGTACCTGTGATCCAACAATGATGATCTTCCCTTCTCCAAGCATCCAGATTGAAGATATTCACATCATATGCTTGTGCATACGAGATTTTGACCCAAATACTTTGTTCCACTATATGTTAACTTGGATGGAGTTGTTTTATCACTAAACTCCTGATTGCAATTCCCAATCCCATGCTTGTGAGAAAGAGATAAGCAAAAATTCCATACAATTGCAATTTCGTGATGCTACTATGTTGAGTACAAATAGATGATAAAGTCCCATATTATGCATTCTGGTAATAAGAAACATCCTTCCAACTGAGCCTCTCAACATTATTTGTTGTCATTCTACACATTAGATAGCCCTTCATCAATGACTATTTTGAGATCATCATCCTTTTGCTTAAATGAGACTATTTAATAAGATGACGACTTCATATGAGAAAACCTCATAAGTTATGAATGTTGAGATAGAATCCAAAAATGGATCTGCTGCTTTAAGAGATCATCTGTCTTTGGATATTTATGCCATGTCCAAGAATGATCCATCAGCACCAAGAAAGCACATTTGCACAAAGACCACAAGTTTTAATGGGCATCAAATATGGGAAAGTTCTTAACTTCTTAAGACTTATGTGCTCAAATTTTGGGGGTAACAATGGGCTTTGATTGGGGAATGCATCCTCTGAGAGGATGCAGAGAACTCCAGCATCTCTGGAAAATACTAGTGTCAAATCCATTGGGCAACAGAGTCATGGGAAGAAAGGAGACAAGAGAAAAACCAAAACTGAAACCAACCCACACACAAATGGAAAAGGAAAATCTAAGACATCTATGTACCCGGACTAGGTACAGCATCCCCCAATACCCCAAGAGACTATGCAAAGCCATTTATGGGTTGGGAAAAATAAATGCCAATGTGAAAGAGAGAGGTGTACTCATGAAGTTCTTGCAAACCCAACAGCCTTCTGAGAATCATAAATGTAAAACTGGAGTCTAAGGAATGAGAGAACTTAATGAAATGTGTACCAAACAGCTACTTCTCATCAAAAACTTCCGTAATTTTAGGTAAACTTTCTTGAATATCAGTCATGTCCTTGACTGAAATCAGATACGAACCAACTCCTTGTGAAAAAGACTGAAAACTCATACCATGAACAGCAGCCTTGTTGGACTTGGAGGCAATTTCACCTTTACTCTCATAATCTGATTCATGTCTTTTTAATGGAAGCTCTGAATTTTCAGATTTGTCACTCAAATCTTCTTTTTCCATAACCTGCAAAGGAGACAAAACAACTCCCTTTCCACACAGAGAAACATCCTCAGGTATTTCCAAACAGCAATTTAGAATATTGTAATGTCCCCTTCTCGAGCATGACCTTTTTTGTTGACCGTTGGCCTATTCTGGAGACCCGTAGGCTACTCGGGGGTGAAATTAGGGTTTCTTGTTTGGAGGATGCTTTTGCTCGTGAATTGGTGATTGAATGGTGGATTCCTTCTGGGTTTTTCATGAGCTTCGCGGTGATGTGTTTTTCTTGGCATTCCGAGCACTTTCATGAATTTACTATTTTTAGTAAATTATATTTCTGGCAGTGGTCCTGTTGGCTTTGGCACGGTTGGCTCTCATCTTCAATCAGTCCAGTTGGTTTGATCAATCTCGACCTTGGGAAGCATTTTTTGGTGAGATTTCCATTTGATTTAAAAATGTTATATTCTAAAGTTATAATTTAATATTGTGACCCCTTGGCCCAGTGAAACAACTTTAAGTTGTTCTTAAAAGGGGGACTTTGAGGGGTGGCGCCTCATGGAGATATTTCATATTTTTATAAGGGTCAAAAATCAATACTTGAAAATGGACGCCCATCTTATGGAGGAGGTTATTTCTAAATTAAAGTCAAATTTGTCTTAAGGAAAAAGGGACGCCATCTTTGGAGGGAAAAGGAGATATTTCAAATTTGAAAAGTTAGGGTTTCTAGAAGCTTCTGGAGAGTCTTCACAAAGTTATAAAAGAAGGTCTTGGGTCTTCATTTGGATCATCGGATATCTTGAGTAATGTTATGCTGCCGAAATGGTGTTGGACTGCTTCGAGGAATGAATGCCTCCTAGCTTGGCTCAACTTCGTGCTTGAGAGATAGCACCTAGTGGAGAGGTTTGCTTGCTTTTGAGTGATTTTGTAGTGAGTTTGCTTATAGCTGTTGTTTCTTCATTGTAATCCTTATTTTTGCAAAATAATCAAAAAATATGGAGTTGCTGGTTTGTGTTGCAGATTTGGTTTTTATCTCATAAGTCCTTGTGTGATTTTCTTTTGGTTCTGGGTAGTTTACCCATGCATTTGCTAGGCAAGGGCGCCCCTCTCAGAGAAGTTTGGGAATTTTTGATGAAGTCTCCAATTTTATAAGCCAAAATCGCCCCTCCTTGCAGCCGTACCTTCTGTGCTCTCATTGGGATTCTTGCCAAAAATAAATATCAGCATTTGGGGTCAGTTTCTTGTTGTCATCTTGGACACCATCATTAGAAAGGTATTTTGCATCAGTTTTCATGTCGTTTGGGTTAGTATTGAGTGAGTTGTGAGCTTTCCATTGAGTTTTTGTGTTGCTGGTTTGGTATTTTCAGTCCTAGTTCAGTCATGACAGCGTGCATAAAGTCCACCATTTGAGTTAGGTTTGGAATGGGAGTCATTGAGAGTATTAAGAGCAATATTAAACATTGTAGCAGCATTGTGAACTTCCTCATCTTGTGCTTTCGCAGACTAAACTCTCATATTGTAAGCTGAACAGTAGTGTTGTCAGCATTCTATATTCTGCTCTTTCATTTACTGTATTTCCCACTGGATAAGTGGAAGAGGCTGGCTTGCCGCCTATTTACTTTATACTTGTTAGTTTGTAATATCCACTGGATAAGTGGAAGAGGCTAGCTTGCCGCCTACTTTACATTCTGAAGTTGCATTTGAATTCCTCTATACCTCCGCCATATGGTCGCCTCATTTCCATCTTGGATTGAGTAGCACATACTTGGTGTTGAGTTCCTATTAGCATTGTAATAGATAGGGACCCTCTGACCATATGCACGCCATCATCTGGCGCATTCTTGGTTAGGGTTATTTCAGTCCATGCATTGCATTGAGATCCTCTGACCACATGCTAACACTTTGCCCATCTCGGGATCCTGGTGTACATTCTTGGTTAGAGTTGAATTCTGCTCTGTTTAGTTATTTGCTAAGCCTAACGGGTGCTTGGTTGTTTGTAATTACATTGCAAAAAATTGAAAAAGTTGGTTCGGAATATTTCAAATATAAACAATATGGGGCTGAGCATCTTTATTTACTAAATCAGCATTACAAGTTTCTCCACCTTCATTTTGTTACCACATTTTTTGTCATTTCTCAAATACTTGTCTTATACACGAATTTTGGCTAAGTTCTATGTTGTCCGCATTTCAGTCAACTAGCATAACTATGTTGATCACCGCTCAAGTTTTCTTAACCTCTCCTTTGTCCATCACGACAATCAAATTCCAGCATTGTAATGTCTTCTCATGTGTCGGTGTTTATTGAAGTTGTATGAACTTTTGTAAGTCCCGCTTTGGTCAGGGCCTAAGTCATTTCAGCATTTTTTTGAGTTTATGTAACTTTGTCGATCCTCGACTAAGTTAGCAAAACTCGCTCTTTTACTGCCTCAAAGGAAATGAAGGTTTTGAAGATATTATAAAGTGCCTATTGAAGAGTTGGCGGTATTTCACATTGGTTATAGAACCCACGTTAGTCTCCGACAGGGTTATATGAATTGCTCATTTTACCGATCAAGTGGTCGTTTTCATTCAAATTTTCAAAAGTGAACATAGTGAAGTGATGATGTGAAAGGTTACATGCGTCAAACATGAAAAGGGGTATCATTAATTACTCATCTACTTACGCATTTATTGCGGAGGATTAAAAGGGAGTTCAAGCTAGTAAGAAGAGCATTTTTCAGTTGCAGCACTAGAAGATACAGAGGAGGAGGAGCATACTGGCACAAGTATTGATTTTTGAATTTAGAAGTTGTTTAAGGTATTCCTTTCCCCTGCTTGTTTCAATAGCTATTTATAATTGTAGTTTAGACTAAAAGATTTTCAGCATTGCGAACCACCCAGTACAATTATACACAAACCCTAGGGTTTCAGATGCAATGAGGTACAGATATCAGAGTTATGAGTACATTTCTGGTCTAACCTGCACCATGCCAGTGTCATGTCCCCAATTTGGAGCAATAAGGAGCAATCATTAAATTAATTATTTATAAGGTTATCAAATAAATAAATATTAAAAGGTGACCTTATATTTAATTAATTTAATATTAAAGTGACTAAATAAAATAATAAATCATAAAGTCACTTAAGTGAATAAAATGATATTTTATTCTAGAAGCTTCTTGGAGACTTGGTGGAAAATCTCTTTTGTCCTTGCATTTGGGCATCTTGGTTGTTGACATCTTTTCTACTACATTGGTATGCTTGAATGCTTGGCAATTTGGCTAGAGTGTTGAAGACTCTAGGGTTCTGGTTTCATTTGTGAAACACCAAACCTAGCTAGACATTTAATTTATTTAATTTATTTACTATTAAAGTGACTAAATAAAATAATAAATCATAAAGTCACGTGAATAAAATAATATTTTATTCTAGAAGCTTCTTGGAGACTTGGTGGAAAATCTTTATAAGGAGCTTTTGTCCATGCATTTGGGCATCTTGGTTGTTGACATCTTTTCTACTACATTGGTAAGCTTGAATGCTTGGCAATTTGGCTAGAGTGTTGAAGACTCTAGGGTTCTGGTTTCGTTTGTGAAACACCAAACCTAGCTAGACATTTTGTGAGGAGATATTTCAATCTTCTCACTTGTGCAAATTTTGTGGCCTTTGGCCACATTTGGAGAAATTGATTGGTTATTGAAGTTTGATCATTTTCAGCCTAGAGGCTTCCAAGAATCGATATTTCCACTTGTTGTCGGTCATTCGCCTAAATCGAAATTTCCACAATCTGTTAATAAAAATAACAGTTAGTGAGAATGTATACGCGTACTCTTCTGGAAAGCATGTTCCTGAATTAATGCTAATGTAATGTTGTTATGGTTCTGGTGGAAGTTTCCAGTTTGGTTATCTAAACCACCGCCGAAGCCGCGAAGCGTAGCCTGGGCTGATAGTCGTGAAATAATCGAATTTCGCTTGCCATGTTTATACCGTAGCATTGTCTCTTGTACATGATACTCCCCTCAGGAACAATAAATTGCAAAGCTTCGCATCTTCAACCATGGATATCTTTCGCTTTCATCGCTTTTATCCTATATACCGGCATTACTACCGCTACGCGAGTACGTAAGAGGAACTCCACCTGTAGGGCAAACATTTCAGCGGCATGCCGCTTTGCCCGAATCAACGGATTAGGCATCATCCACCATGTAATGTCCCTCTCAAAACCCGATCGCTCGTGGACCGCTGGTCTTTTTTCCGGAAACCTCGGGCTAGCCCTGGTTGCAAATTAGGGGCTCAAGAGTGAGGACCTTTAGCCTCCTAGACAGTGGATCTGGGCAGGACCTTCTGGTTTCTGAGGGCCTCCAGAATGGTATGTTCATCTCGGCTTTCAGAGCACTTTGTGGAATTTACTATTTTTAGTAAATTCTATTTTTGGCAGTATTCAGGATGGTATCAGGCAATTGACTTTCCCCTTCAGTTGACTCAAGTGGCGTATTCAGTTTTGGACTTCAGAATGCAATTCTAGGAAGACAAGCTCATTTCACTTAAAATAACATTATAATTAAAATGTTATTTATCACCTTGGCCTAGTCGAATGACTTAAGGTTATTTTAAAAGGTGGACTCAAAGGGTGGCGCCTTCATAAAGATTATATTTAATATTTGTTGAGTTCTCCTAAGTCAAGCAAATTAAATTGGGCGCACTTATCAAGGTGATGTTTTAATTAAATATGATTATTGAGCTAAAGGTGAAAAGGATGCCATATTGAAGGAAGAGATTAGGGTTTGAACTTTGAGTTGGATTTTAGGGTTTCGTGAAGTCAAACGAAGCTTATAAAAAGGAAGTCTTGTGCATCATTGGATCATCTTTGGACTATGCTAATGTTATGCTGCCGAAATGGTTGCGGGAATTCTTCGAGGAATGAATGCCTCCTAGTCTGGGCTCGGCTTCATGCTTGAGAGATAGCATCTAGTGGAGATTTTAGTATGCTTATGAGTGATTCAATCATTTGTAAGTTTGCATTTGTATGTGTGCTTGTATTTCAGTTTGATCTTGTTAGGTAAGTTTGCATTTTAGGGAGTTTTCTGTATTTGCTGTTTTAGCTACAGCAGATTGGAGTTTTTGTTTGTAATTCAAAAAATACAAAAATATTGTTTGTGGGTATTGTCTTATTCGAATTGTGTGGGTTAAACGAACATATTCCTAGAGTCTTAGATTTTATTGTCAAGTCTTTGATTTTTAAAAGGAAATCGCCTTTTCTCAGCAGGCCATACTTTTCAGCATTTATTGGGAGTTGTGCATTAATTAATAGTTACATTTTAAGTTGGTTTTAAGTTGCTGGTTTGAGCGCCCTTATCATAGGAGTCATATGCATCCGTGTTTAAGCAATTTGAGTGAGTTAGAAGCGAATTGTGAGCATTTGAATACTTTCATAGACTGGTGGTTTTACATGCAAAGTACATATTTGAGAAAATCAGAAAAACAGAAATATCAATTCCTATCTTGATGATGATTTGATGTGGCTTCTTGAATTAAGCCAAGAGAGATCTTATTGTATTGCATTGATCAATATTTCCAGTTCTAACCTCTTGACAGGCGTCTGATATTAAATTGTAAACTGACCAGTAGTACTGGCAGTTATTCTTAAGGCTTGTTAATTTGAATTTGTAATGCTCAATTTCATTTGAAGTTGTGGATAGATAGATTCTCACCCTATGTATCGCTACTTTCCCATCTTGGGTCATACATTCGTGTCGAAAGCATTTCCAATTTCATGATTTATTTCAAGCATTTAATTAATTAAATTGGCCATATGGCCTCACCTCAAATTTTGATTGCAGCACATACTTGACGCTTGGAGTCTCGTACTTAGAGTAGATCCTCCTCGACCAGTCGCTCGCCATCATCTAAGGCTTAGCATTCGGTTAGAGTTACTGCAATCGCTTTGGTTCATTCTCTAACCCTTGCAATGTGTGCTCTTGTAAAATTGTAAATTGAAAATCCAGTGGAATTTAGTTGCCTTGTGATATTTCAGTGGTATCAGAGCCACGCATCCTGCCATCCTGTGAAATCAGCCTTCTATGAGTGACAGAGAACAGAGGTATTTGACAAGAGTATACAAGAGGGATACAGTTCAGACACAGTTGTATCAACCTCTAGAAGGTCAAACAGCTTCAAAGATTTTGAGGGCTAATTGGGAGCCTTCACAAGAAACAGAAATGGGGGATAATGAAAGAAATGAAAGGATTCTTGGTGGCGGTGAAAGAAGTTCTGGCAACAGAGATGACAGTGGAAAAGGAAGAGAGAGATCTACGAGTCCCGGGAAGGAGTTTGAGAAAAAGATGGATGCCTTGATGGACATGGTATCTTTCATGATGGGGAAAATGGGGCAGAATAATGTTCCACAGAACAACTCAGGCCACAGAGGGGAGCATAGTGCTTCCAACCAGCATGATGAGCATGCAGCCCGGACAGTGTCAAACAACACTTACATCTCTTCCAGACCATTCAAGCCCACTTTTTTAGTTCTTGTAGTCAATCAGCCAGAACCTGAAGAGAATGCTTCATGGGTGGAGCAGTTGAGGGTTGGCCGTACAGAGTATGACTCTCTACCTGTCGACATCAGGATGGACATGTCCTTCAATGATTTCATGGATCATAAGAGGAAGAACAAAGGGCAAGGAAGGAACTTTGATCAAAGAAGACCATCAAATCAAGGAGACTTGTACCAAGCTGTCAACAAAGTAATACTTCCTCATTTTGATGGGAGTGATACAAGTTCAGCTCGAGCTTGGATTCAAAAGCTGGATAATTATCTAGCTCTCAGACCAATGGCAGAAGATGAAGCGATCAAGTTCGCTACGCTACACCTTGATGGGGTGGCGCACGAGTGGTGGTACCATGGCCTCACACCTAGGGCCACTCCACATCACAACATATGACAGCCCACCACCAGCTACCACGAAAGGTTTGGAGGTGATCCCAGATCCATTTCCCCGCAGAGCTTCAGCGCCCGAATCGGCATTTCCAGTATGGCACAGTTGAAGCCTACATCGCTGAGTTTCAGAGACTCTCAGTCATGGTGACTGGAATCACAGAAAGGAGATTGGTGATTCTTTTTAGTGAAGGGTTGACAGAACCCCTCAAAGGCTGGATTAAAGCCTTTGATCCTCCAACACTGCAAGAGGCCATGAAAAAGGCAAGAAACATGGAGTAGCCGCCCCTAAGCGCTAGGCACTACCAACTCCCCTAAAGGGATAAAGGAAAAAGGCCTTAGCATAAAAATCATTTGAGACCTCAGAACAAGGAGTTCAAGAATCGCAACCCCCATGTCACCAGGTTGGATCAAGAAACCCTGAATGAACTCAGAAGAAAAGGGTTGTGTTTTCGGTGTCAGGAAAAATGGTCTCAAGACCATGTTTGTCCTAAAGGGGTTAAGTTCAATCAGATTGAGTACTATTCTGCTGGGGAAAGTAGTTCTGATTTTTCCGACCAGCAATCTGATTTTGAAGGAAATGAAGAAGATAGAGCTCCAGAAGAGTCCGGAGATGAGAAGGGAAGTGGTGGAGTTTTAGCTCAACTTTCCAGTTTTCAAAGAAACGAATCATTCAAGGTTCGTGGGATGGTCAAAGGGCAGCGAATCGTTGCTTTGATCGATACTGGAGCAACTCATAACTTCATTGATGAAGTTGTGGTAGCCAAGAAGGGGCTGCAAACAGAGGAGTTCGAAGGATTCAAGGTCATGGTTGCCGATGGATTTCATATTACTTGCACCAAGAAAATATCTAACATGACCATGCAGTTGGGCAACTACGAAGTCAGGGATGACTTCTATGTAGTTCATATTGGGGATACTGATGCTGTTCTAGGCATTCAATGGCTGCGATCTCTTGGAGAGATCTCTTTGAATCTGCAGACTATGGAGTTGAAGTTCCAATCAGATGGGAAGAAGATAGTTTTGAGAGGCATGTCCAATGGGGGTCCTCGAGTAGTGTCATTCAAAAGAATGGCAAAGCTGATCCGTCACGATCAAGCTGAGTGGGTTGCCGAATGCATGATACTTCCTGCTAGTCCTGTTGAGACTAAGCATGACCAACCTCCTGATATCCAGTCACTACTCACGAAGAAGAGCAAAGTCTTCGCAGATTTGCCTCCTGGACCACCACCTGAACGGGGTTCAGAACACATCATAGAGCTCAAAGAAGGAGCCAAACCGGTGATCACAACTCCATATCGGTATCCGAAGAGGCAAAAGGATGAGATCGAGAAGAATATTCGGGAACTTTTGGAGATGGGGTTCATACGCCCAAGCAAGAGCCCATTTTCCTCTGCAGTGGTTCTTGTGAAAAAGAAGGATGGTACCATGCGCATGTGCGTGGACTATCGTGCCTTGAACCAAAGCACCATCAAAAATAGATACCCCATTCCCAGGATAGATGAGCTCATTGATGAGCTACATGGGGCTAAGTTCTTTTCAAAGATAGATCTGAGATCGGGTTACCATCAGATACGAATGAGGGGATCAGACGTGGAAAAAACAGCATTCCGATGTCACTATGGCCATTTTGAATTCTTAGTCATGCCATTTGGGTTGACTAACGCTCCGGCTACCTTTCAGTCTTGCATGAACCGTGTCTTTCAGAAACAGTTACGGAGGTTTGTGCTGATATTTTTTGATGATATTCTGATCTACAACAAGACTTGGGAAGATCACCTCAAGCACTTGGAGGAAGTGCTTAGTATCATGGAATTTGGTGAGCCGAAATTCGGGAAAAGCTTCCGGCAAAATGTGAATTTGGAATAGTGGAAGTTAGCTGCACCTGGGCTGTTATAATCACAATAGGGAGTAAGGGCAGAACTCCAGAAGATCAAAGCAGTGGTTGATTGGCCACCACCTGAAAATTTGACTCAGTTGAAAGGTTTTTTGGGCCTTTGTGGTTTCTATCGGAGGTTCGTTAAGGGGTATTCACAGAATGCGGCTCCCCTTACTGATCTCACCAAGAAGGGAGCTTTTGTTTGGTCAGAAAAGGCTCAAGTTGTTTTTGACAAATTTAAGAAGATCATGAGCTCGTGCCCAGTTTTGGCCATTCCTGATTTCTCCAAGCCATTCGAGCTGCAATGTGATGCATCGGGTGAAGGAGTGGGGGCTGTCCTGATGCAAGACAAACACCCTATCGTGTTTGAGAGCAGGAAATTACGAGGTGTTGAAAGGACATACTCGATTTATGACAAAGAAATGCTTGCTATTATGCACGCATTAGCCAAGTTTAGGCAGTACTTGGTGGGGAACAAATTCGTGGTTAAAACTGACCACAATAGCCTCAAGCATTTTATGCACCAGAAGGATCTAAATGAGAGGCAACAGAAATGGGTGAGTAAGCTTCAAGCTTACGACTTTGACATTGAATATGTCAAAGGGAAAAATAATGTCGCACGTGATGCTCTCCGTATATCTTCATCTTAGCTCATTGTGTGAGCTACCACGATTGAGAGACATGTTGTTTGCTGATTAGTGCTAAAAAATCACGAACCAACATTCTGGAAGGTAATTTCCATGATGAAAGGTACCAGGTGGTTGAGGGATTAATCCAGTATAAGGGAAGAATCTTTCTAGTGGCTGATTCTAAGCTCAAGAAGAAGATTCTTTTGAATTTTCATGACATTCCAGTTGCTGGTCACCAAGGTTTTTTCAAGACCTATAGGCAGATCCGAGAAAGGTTTTCTTGGAAAGGTTTGAAGAGAGAGGTTCAACGCTACATTCAGGAATGTCTTGTTTGTCAAGCAAATAAAAATGAGCATACATTGCCAGCCGGTTTGTTGCAACCACTTCCAATTCCCAATAAAAAATGGGAAAGCATTTCAATGGATTTCATCACTAGGTTGCCCAAGGCCCAAGGGAAGGATTGCATTTACGTGGTAGTTGACAGATTAACCAAGTTTGCTCATTTCTTTGCCATTACCAGCACTTTTTCTGCAGCCCAAGTTGCAGATTTGTTTTTTCGAAAAGTGTTTAGGCTGCATGGGTTGCCAAAGAATATTGTAAGTGATAGGGACAGCAAGTTCCTAAGTACCTTTTGGCAGGAAGTTTTCAGAATGAGTGGTACTGTGCTCACTCCAAGCACAAGTTATCACCCCCAAACTGATGGGGCGTATGGTGAACGCGACAATAAGCCGCCCGGCGTCGCCTGGTTATGGTCGCATATAGGCTAGTACTGCTACAACTCTACCTTCCATATGTCAATCAAAATGTCTCCCTTCTTCGCACTTTATGGGTATGAAGCACCCAGCTTTGCAGAGTTGGTGTTTGGTGACAGCAAAGCACCTTTAGCCAAGGATTTGTTGCAGCATAGTCAAGACATAATGAGATCCTTGAAGGATAATTTGCAGATTGCACAAAATCAGCAGTTGTATACCGACGAGGCGGTAGAGCCGCTCTTTTGAGGTCTGGATATGGTCTATCTCCGCTACAACCTTATGCATACTCCACTCAAGAAGAGTAGAGCTCGGTGAAGCTCAAACCCTTCTATGTATTTTAGGGTCAATGTAGTTAAAGCAGTAGCTTATTGGAATTAGAGCTCAATCGTGATAAAGCGCAGTACATAACGCCTTCCACGGTCTCTCACTTTGGTGAAGGCACTCCTGGACACACGTGGTTACTTTTCACGCTGCTGGGCCACCGCTGGGATGAAGAAGGACAGCTTGGTTCCAGCTCCAGGAGATACTTTGATGTCGAGAACGCCTTGAGGAAGAACTACTTGAGACGCCTGGGTAAAATAGAAGACTGGCCATGGAGGATGCCACTTGGGAAAGTGATGAGATTTTGCAGCATCCTAGTTTGTGATTGCTTGAGGACAAGCAATCTTGGGGAGGGCGGACTGTAATGTTCCCTTCTCAAACCTGATCGTTCATGTGACCGTTGGCCTTTTTTCTGGAAACCCGAAGGCTAGTCGGAAGGTAAATTAGGGTTTCCTATTTTTGAGGAGGACTTTGCTCAGAGATGGTGGATTCAGTGGCAGATTCCTTCTGGGTTTTCAGAGGGCTTCGCAATGGTATGTTCATCTCAGCTTTCAGAGCACTTTGTGGAATTTACTATTTTTAGTAAATTCTATTTTTGGCAGTATTCAGGATGGTATCAGGCAATTGACTTTCCCCTTCAGTTGACTCAAGTGGCGTATTCAGTTTTGGTCTTCAGAATGCAGTTCTGGGAAGACGAGCTCATTTCACTTAAAATAACATTATAATTAAAATGTTATTTATCACCTTGGCCTAGTCGAATGACTTTAGGTTATTTTAAAAGGTGGACTCAAAGGGTGGCGCCTTCATAAAGATTATATTTAATATTTGTTGAGTTCTCCTAAGTCAAGCAAATTAAATTGGGCGCACTTATCAAGGTGATGTTTTAATTAAATATGATTATTGAGCTAAAGGTGAAAAGGACGCCATATTGAAGGAAGAGATTAGGGTTTGAACTTTGAGTT
Source organism: Sequoia sempervirens (assembly GCA_007258455.2). Taxonomy (NCBI): domain Eukaryota; kingdom Viridiplantae; phylum Streptophyta; class Pinopsida; order Cupressales; family Cupressaceae; genus Sequoia; species Sequoia sempervirens. The sequence goes on along the minus strand of VDFB02110731.1, from coordinate 3,083 downwards.
GGATTTTAGGGTTTCGTGAAGTCAAACGAAGCTTATAAAAAGGAAGTCTTGTGCATCATTTGATCATCTTTGGAAAATATACTGTTATGCTGCCGGATTGGCTCTGGGACTGCTTCGAGGAATGAAGGCCTCCTAGCTTGGGCATCACTTCGTGTTTGCAAGACAACATCTAGTGGTGATTCGATCATTTGTGAGTTAGCATTTGTATTTGTGCTTTGCATTTCGTTCGGTCTTGTTAAGTAAGTTTGCATTTTAGGGAGTTTTCTGTATTTGCTGTTTTAGCTACAGCAGATTGGAGTTTTTGTTTGTAATTCAAAAAATACAAAAATATTGTTTGTGGGTATTGTCTTATTCGAATTGTGTGGGATAAACGAACATATTCCTAGAGTCTTAGATTTTATTGTCAAGTCTTTGATTTTTAAAAGGAAATCGCCTTTTCTCAGCAGGCCGTACTTTTCAGCATTTATTGGGAGTTGTGCATTAATTAATAGTTACATTTTAAGTTGGTTTTAAGTTGCTGGTTTGAGCGCCCTTATCATAGGAGTCATATGCATCCGTGTTTAAGCAATTTGAGTGAGTTAGAAGTGAATTGTGAGCATTTGAATACTTTCATAGACTGCTGGTTTTACGTGCAAAGTACAGATTTGAGAAAATCAGAAAAACAGAAATATCAATTCCTATCTTGATGATGATTTGATGTGGCTTCTTGAATTAAGCCAAGAGAGATCTTATTGTATTGCATTGATTAATATTTCCAGTTCTAACCTCTTGACAGGCGTCTGATATTAAATTGTAAACTGACCAGTAGTACTGGCAGTTATTCTTAAGGCTTGTTAATTTGAATTTGTAATGCTCAATTTCATTTGAAGTTTGTAATAGATAGATCTCCGCCCTATGGTCGCTACTTTCCCATCTTGGGTCAGCAAGCACATTCTGGGTGTCGAGCATTTCCAGTTTCAGCATTTATTTCAAGCATTTAATTCTGTAATCACTCCGTCATATGGTCGCCCCTCACTCCGCCTTGGATTGGGTAGCACATACTTGACGTTGAGTTCCTTTCTGTACTTAGAGTAGAGATCCTCTGACCAATGCTCGCCATCATCGGCGCCATTCTAGTTAGAGTTGCTTACTTGCACGTTTTGGTTCATTCTCTAACCTTAACGGGTGCTCTGCTTGTAAATTGTAAATTGAAAAATGAAAAAATTTGGCTCGGCATATTTCACCATGGCAGCGTAATGGGTCAACCAGTGGAAGAACCTATAAATGCTAATGAGGAACGAGAAGACTCATTGACAAAAGATTTGGTAAATTTGTGGAAAATCTCGCTTTGTGACCACGTACGTAGGGAATCCCACATTCGGGAGATCCCTGAGGAAGTCATCTGGGATCGGCTGGAAGTGAACGACGAGGTGAACCACCTCCTGAACCGCATGCCCAGGTTGCTGGCCCGCCATTTCATTATTCTGCAAGACTTGCGAGAGGAAGAAGCCCGCGAGCGCCGAAGGCAGCAAATCGTGCAACGTTGTGAAGACCGAAACAAACGGGAAGAGGAAGAACGGGATACTAGTCGGCGCCGCACTTCCGGCAACCAGCAATGATTGCTTGAACAACTAAATGCCCGTACGGCCGAACAAAGACAAGAATAGAGTACCTGACGGGCACGGGACTTCGGAAGAACAAGTTCGGCGATCACTCAGGCTACAAGAGCAAGAAAATCGGCGAAGACGACTAAGGCAAGTCGGTAAGGAACTAGATGAGGACTTAATTGAAATAAACCAGAGCATAAAAAGAACATATGAAAATTTGACAAGAATAGACATGTCTATTGAACGAGCACACCACAGTTTGATAGAAGGAAGGGACGAAGACCCCTTCAGCACTCCACATACAGAAAAATATAACCTCTATGACAATGAAGATGAATTGAATAGTAGCATCAGACGATTTCGAGAGTTGACCCTCTCAGACGACGACACAGAGTTAAGGAGGGGAAGGCCAGAGCTTAAGACCCCAGGGCAGAGAGAGCATCGGCGGGATCCTGAGGAGACCCACGGTGTTGAGGACGCTGACGGAGGACGTGGTAGTGACTCGTACGTGGCCAAGAGTGCTGGTGACGCCCAGGGACGTAGCGAGGAATCCACTAGTCTAATCGGGTCCAAAACACAAGGAGGTCAACAAGGAGGTCAACCGGTAAAGATGGCTCATCCGGATCGGCAAAAGTTGCCAAAATTCATGGGGAATGGCTCTGAGGATCCTGTATGGCATTGCAAGACATGTGAGACAATCTGGATAGCCAGCGGGCAGGATGACCCCGATCAGTGGCTAAAGGCATTTCCAGCAACACTCAGAGACAGTGCCATTGATTGGTACTCGGAATTGGACCAAGCGCAGAGAGCCACATGGAGGGTCCTGAAGCAAAATTTTGAAGCAGAGTTCAAACTCCTACGGGACGATAGTGAGATTGTCACAGAAATATATCATACCAAACAAGGAAAGCATGAGAATGTACGGACCTACAACAGGAGGTTGAAAGACTTGATAGGAAAGTTGGAGGCACAGCCGGCAGATGGTTTAAAGAAACGATGGTTCATTGAAGGACTGATTCCCTCACTCCGGCGAAAAATGAAAGTAGTACCACCATCCTCGTACACCGAAGCATACAATCGGGCGATGGATATTGAAAGTGAAAATAGGACCTCCTCAAAGGGGAAGAGGAGGGATGACGACGAGAGTGCCGAGGAAAGTGACGATGAATCGGCAACCGTACAGGCCCTTCGGCGGGATATGATGCGGATAATGAAAGAACTGAAGGCCGACAAGGACGGATCCAAAGAGGCCAATGAATTATGGTGTACGGACTATAAATCGGAAGGTCACACAAAGGCAAGTTGCCCAAAAAAGTTATTCTGTGACATCTGCCAGGTCATGGGACACTCCGTCAAGGAGTGCCCATACAATCTAAAAACTAAAAGTTCGCAAGTATTCTTCACTCAAGGCAAACAGTCAACACCGCCAACCACGCCACCGAAGCCACAGAACAATAATGCATCCCCTGGAGGCTACCGCAACAATCGGCGAAATAC